>JACXGM010016543.1:0-20378 GCA_016801145.1 Umbra pygmaea | reverse complement strand
CATTAATGCTCCTGTAAGTCATAATAGAAGGTAAACCATTAATGCTCCTGTAAGTCACAATAGAAGGTAAACCATTAATGCTCCTGTAAGTCACTATAGAAGGTAAACCATTAATGCTCCTGTAAGTCATAATAGAAGGTAAACCATTAATGCTCCTGTAAGTCACAATAGAAGGTAAACCATTAATGCTCCTGTAAGTCATAATAGAAGGTAAACCATTAATGCTCCTGTAAGTCACAATAGATGGTAAACCATTAATGCTCCTGTAAGTCACTATAGAAGGTAAACCATTAATGCTCCTGTAAGTCATAATAGAAGGTAAACCATTAATGCTCCTGTAAGTCACAATAGATGGTAAACCATTAATGCTCCTGTATGTCACTATAGAAGGTAAACCATTAATGCTCCTGTAAGTCACTATAGAAGGTAAACCATTAATGCTCCTGTAAGTCACTATAGAAGGTAAACCATTAATGCTCCTGTAAGTCACAATAGAAGGTAAACCATTAATGCTCATGTAAGTCACTATAGAAGGTAAACCATTAATGCTCCTGTAAGTCACAATAGAAGGTAAACCATTAATGCTCATGTAAGTCACAATAGGTCAGTGTGTATTCTACATGCAAAATGATTTACAACTGCATTACGTAATGGAATGTTCAGATCTATGGATTCATATAATTTTACATAATTAAAAACACACCTCATTATCCGTCTCCTCCTGTATTGCAGTCTCCTTCAGCCCTAACCATGTACATCACAGTGCTCTCTTTAAAGTAGATTACCATACCCATGATAATAATATTAAGTTATATTACATATAATCCCAACATACAATGGTATTAAAGTTAATTTCAACAGCAATGTTTACTTTAGGATGTATTTTGTACTAAGAGAAAGCAGTTATGTGCTTGATAGGATTACAGATTGTCTCAAGGGACAATGCTTGATTTTTAGCAGACCCAACACAATACTATCCTGCTAACTTCTCTCTGCTGGCTTCCTCTATCGGTTGCTTTGCCTTCATTAATGTGTGGATCTTAGGGTACTGTATGTTTTGAGTCATTGTCTTGTTGGAAAGTCCACCGATGGCCAAGTCCCAGCCTTCTGGAAGAGGCAACCCGATTGTCAGCCAAAATGCCCTTATACTTGTTTGAATCCATAATGACATCAATCTTGAATAGTGTCCCTGGGTCATTGGAATTAAAACAGCCCCAAAACATCACTGACCCACCACCATATTTCAGCATGAATATGAGGTGCCTCTTCTTGTATGCACCTCTGTTTAGTTCATAGGTGTAACTAGCGGCTAACACATTCACCTGGCAACAGTATATAATGCCGGCAACACAAACTCTGATATTTTCAAAATAATAGCGCTCTTAATTCATTACAATAATCATTGTTCATGTGTTGCTAAAATTAGTCTATTGTTAGATAAAATAGACTCTAGTGAATGTTTTTCAAATGCAATCATGTTTTCACATGAGACACTGACAATTTAGTCAAATTTTGGGTATAGCATATTTGTTATTGTTTTTAATGAATTTTTTTTATTGAAAACATGTTATGGTACATTTATTTTTTTGCAATCACATACTGTTATTGTTTCTTTACACACCATACATTTGCATTTGGTTACAATTCACTAGCTTTGTAATGACTTCACAATGATTATTGCAATTAAGTCAAACGAGCACAAATACATAGTGTTACGTAGTGTAGTATTGTTATTATTATTATTATTGTTTTTTAAAATTATTTATATTGTTTTAACCTTTTAAGCCCACTGCATAGATGTGTCGAGCCATGTCCAAAATAATTTCTCTGCATAGGATGATGATGTGATGTTATTCGATGCATATGATAAATAAATGACTTTGACTTTGATAGTGTTGCCAGGCGAACATGTTAACCCCCCCACTAGCTATGCCTATGCTTTAGTTGCCAAACATGCAATGCAGTATCTGACCAAATCGATCAATATTGTTCTCATCTGACTAGAGCACCTTCTTTCAGTCATCATTTCAATGACGTTTGGCAAACTCCATCAAAGGAAGTGATGGAATGGCTAAATATAGTTCCTTAAAGGAACACTCCAGACCCCTAAACACCTCAAATCATTGAGCCGTGCATGTTTCTGACATGACAGCCACTAAATACACCTTCTTAGCTTGTTTGGTATTTCTCAACTCGGCCAACGTATGGTTCAAAATAATTTTTAAAAACTACAGCTAGACTCAGCGGAGCTGCTGAGTTGACTTCCTTATCTTTTCTTCATCATGCCTCTGAATTGAGTTGACTGGATAATAAAACTGCGTAGTTTGTGTGGATACTCATAGCATTCTCCCGTTAAATAGCTAGATAGCATTGTAGAGTTAAGAGCAGGATGTCTTTCAACAGTGGCGAGTGCAAGTTAGGAAATACCTCAAGTGCTTGACGATTTCAACTTTGATAAAATATTATTGATTGGTAATATCCAACCATAAGATTGAGCTGGAATACAGTAAGGAAGATATATGGTAAGGCTCCTGCTCAACTTGTTCGGTTGAATCTATCACCAGTCGAGATCTCCCTGGCAACAGAGACAGAAAATGACTTGTTGTAAAGAGTGGGACAAGGACATTGTTTTGCTTTCAACCATCTCCAGCCATGAAGATGATCACATCTGTTTGTTAGATCAACGAGTTTCGACGCTCACATGGACCAAAGTGTTTTGGAAATGTTCTATTCATTATTCCAAAATACAACTGGACAAACCAGTCAGGCACACGTGGTGTAACACTAACAGGTAATCATAGGATGTTTTTGTGTACATACTTAAATGACCGCAACATAAAATTAAACGGGACCGGAGTGAATGGACCAGTTGTGTGATGCCGTTCAGTTTCCCCCAGTTCGGACATTAATGCGAGCCCTGCGTCCCCAATTAAGAACCATTTACTCCGGTGCCGAACATAATGCGAGCCCAGAGTCCCCAATTAAGAGCCATTGACCGCGGCTGGTACAGTAGGTGATAACTGTTGATCTACTTGGTGAGAAGTAATTATTTAAAGTGTCGGTAGAAAAGACGTATAATAACTAGATCCTAATGGAAGGCAATATGATGTAGCATGGCTGGATGTGAAAACTTGGACAAATGGCACATACAATATAAATGAAGGTTAACAAAATATTGCTAAACCTGTTAGAATTTAAGCTAGATAGTTGATATAACTGCTGATCTACCTGGTAAGAAGTAATCATTGTGACTAATTTTAAATTTGACTAAATATGGCGTATTGCTAGCTAGTAGGGCAAGGGCTTTACAGCTAGATTGCTGGGGCGTTAGCAAGCATGTCTCGTTTGTGCATATTGTGTGATCATTTCAACTTCATTTCGAAATGTATCGGTGACAGATTATGGATAAATCTGTACCTACTAAAACACGATAGGGAATATAGCTCTTGGTCGATATTGTGACCCGTTACAAGTTACGGCGTATTAATATTAGCAACTAGTAGGCCAAGATCCTTATGCAAGATTCGATGACACCATAGTGACTCGCAGGGCGGAGGCACAAAGTTTACATTGAAATGTGGACCTTGTGGTTTTTCAAAAGTAAATATTTTTTACAGTATTGTTTGTGCATTGCCATTTAGGGGTACCAGTAATTTTGGAGCCCACTGCAATTGTTCCCTCTGGATATGCAGTTCCCTAAGATTGCTGAGTTGGGCAGTGAAGTTTCTATAGCGTAGTGTTATTGTCAGCATCTGGTAGGGCTATAACGATATGCGCATCGCGATCCAATAGGCACTCCAGCGCCCGTTCGCCTGGCAACAGTGTATAATGCCCGCAACACGAACTCTGATATTTCCTTTCAAAATAGCTATAGCGCTAGTTTAACTTTATTGCAATAAACATTGTGAATTCATTGTAAAGCTAGTGAATTGTAACCAAATTCAGTTGTATTGTGTGTAAAGAAATAATAAGAGTATGTGACAGCATTAGCAAATAAGTTGTACACAAATTGATTGAATATATTGTGTCTCGTAAAAAAACACAAGTACATTTTGAAATCAGTCACTAGAGTCTGTTGTTACCCAAAATAGACTAATTGTAGCAACACATGAACATGGACCCACTACCTATCTATTCAATGAACCAACAATGATTATTATAATGAATGAGTAGCGCTATCATTTTGAAATGACATATCCGAGTTCGTGTTGCGGGCATTATATACTGTTGCCAGGCGAACGGGCTCTGGAGTGCATATTGGATTGCGATGCGCATATCGTTACAGCCCTGGCATCTGGTGGTATAAACTTCCCTCACAATAATCACAGTCAATTCTCTAACCTGGGACATCGGTCGACAATTATCAAATACTCTGCACTGGGTGAGAGCAAGAGTTTCAAAGTTCAGCTATACCATTTAGATTTCTCAATGTTTAGTCATGAGACACCGCACCACAACCGCACCTCTTCCTGGCGTGATGAATTGTAAATCCTGGTGGTTGGATGTAATTCGATTTGGTAACGGGTAAGAAAAGTTTGTAGAAACAGGATACTTTAGAGTTTGATGGAAGGTGATCGTTGTTGTTATTTGGTCTATTCTGTTGTCCAATTAATGTACATTGGTAGTGGGAGTCTTTGCCTCGGGTACTCAGTTTTACTAAGGGCACCGCCGCCGTTTTACTTCTTCCACACCTACACTGTCTCTTCATTGCCAGATTGTGACTGGCCATTTCGCCACATAAAAGATAAAGTCAAAGTATTTCTGTATCTAGGCATTAGGTAAGGCCCACTGGACCTCAAGTTTAATAATCTAATAGAAATTCCCGGACGTCGGTCGTGAAACCCGAGGCAAGCTGAATAAAGAAATAAAATAATAAAGTTTTATAAGAAACACAGTAAAGAATAGAAAACTGCAAAGGAGCACAAAGCCAGGTATCCTTCTCTGCTGTCATTTTGCTCATGGTTTGTGTGAATGTGCAAATCTGGTGTTGTGCCAAAATCATAAAGAAAGGTGAGCAAAAACTAGTTCACATATAAAAAGGTAAATAATGGTATTTACCCTCCTACTACCTCTCTGAGGCTGAGGCAGAGACAGAGGCCGGTCCTGAAACACTCCAACCCTGAATATTAAGTGCACGGATTTGTGTCTGGGGTTTGAAATTGGAAATCACAAGTTTGACTAATCAGCTTTGGAGCTTTTCATTTAGCAGGGTTGTGTTGGAAGAAGGATGGAGGGTGCGTGTGGTACAGAGCGTTATACCCGCCCCTTCTTTTCATGGGCAGCAGGAGAAAAAACCCTGCTGAGTGCTGAAGTACTTATTCACTGCCTCCATGGGGTCTGAATAACAGGCCCCCGAAAAGACCCCGAAATAGCCACAAGGCCATTAAAACAGAGAATACAGCAGCAACCATCTACAATATTCAGCCATTCAGGATGAGACCATGTCTTTCTTTCATCCGTTCTCTCTCGTAGTACTTGAACCTGGGCTTCACTGAGCATGCTCACTCAGGATCTGGGGCTCGGCTTAGAGATGAGGGAAAACAGAGACCAAACAGAAAATGATATGTTTACCTTTAATTTCTGTTTGTCCATCTCACTTTAATGTTAATTTCACTTGCTTTGGCTGTGTAACGTATGTTTCACATAACAACAAAGCACCTTTGAATTGATTTGAGAGAAAAAACCTGAGTGCTTCTTCCTACGTTAAGCAGAGACCTGCAGTATGATTCATTCTTAATCTCTCCATCGATACCAGACAGACACAAACTGAATGAGCTCATAGATCAGGAAACGTTCCCTGGTCAAATCCAGTGTTACACAGCTTCAGCCCTGGTCCCTCTCAAGCCCTGACTAATGATGACTCAAACAAACTCTGGACCTCACAATATCCCGTTCATCCATCCATCCACTGCCTGACCCTAACTTACAGTCCAGTTCACCTTCATCAGAACCACAAGTACAAAAAGTGCAAAGCAGTGGTAAAATCCTAACAACAGGCAGGGTCACTTATCATCTCACCAGTCCGCCATTTAATGAATAATAATACTATCCAGGCTGTTCTCATGGCGATATGTACAAAATCGAACAAAACAAGAAATTCGTACACATTTTCAGAGCTATGGAAAAGTAAAGCCTCTTACGGTTGCGTAATGTAAAAAAGTCTGTTTACCTCACCTTACCCTAACCTCAGTAGCCTAGCATGTTTTGCCTGAACTTAACGTTCCCCAATTACTTTAAATTGAAACCGATTGGTCTATTCTTGGAAATGTTCCGGTAGAACGCTGTAATGTGGCAAAATTTCCATTACGTATGGTTACCCACGACTTGCCATGAAAATGCCTTGTACTATCAACACATTCACATTCAAACACAACTCCTAACTATCTATCTGTACATCTGAAAACGAGAACAAAACATCTATAAAAACAAAAATAAGAGACAGTGCTTTACATTCAGGCCATTTGGCTCGACACAAACCAAGCAGGCAGCCTCCATATTACCAACACTACACATCATCTCATTCCATTTTAAACCTGAATATTTAAGTCTTTCCACTTCCATAGAACAACAACCTCTCTCTACATGTTTTAACCACACCATTCCAATGTGACAGGTTTTCATGCAGCCCACCCATCCCCATCACTGCCAATGTCACAGCCGTGGCCGATGGACAATGCACATCAACTCCATGCTAAGAGTAATGTGTCTGCGTTGCCAAATTATCTTCATTGGAAACACAGATTTGACAGCAGAACAGCTCACACCCCGGTACCAAACACTCTATTAAACTCAGGCGGCTGTCTTTAAGCTCCAGCCCAATAGGCTTGTATTATTAATCTATTGCTTACTGTCTGCAGTGAGTGGGCTATGTAAAGCCTTTCAACAACAGTACTGTAGCTTACATGAAACCTTTCCAAAATACTGTTTTTATCACCTCACATTCCCGTCAGCACTAATATAAAAAGACTCACAGAAGCACGAGCACAGAGGTGTGTGGACACACGTGCACACACACACACATGCATTAACACTCTTATCCCAGAGACATCATGAACATTTGTACTAAGAGGGAAGATATATTACAGTGTTACTGTAAAAGATGGAGCTCACGCGCATTTTAGAACAGGTCATACAAGCGATATGGGTTTTAAGTGATACCCTGTGTAACATTAAAACATGCCCATTAACCCGGGAAGATGGACCACGGCGGCCATGTTGGATGTCTTTAACGAGCGCCATAACGAGCCGGCCAGTGTGGTGCTTCATGTTTAATCAGGGTGACGGGGAGATGTGGGTCCACGGTGGTTCTCACTCAGGGACACTTACAGCACATTAACCGCTGGTCTGCTCACCTGGAAACAGCAGCTACGGAGACGAACAGGAGAGGGTCAGGCGCAGATATGTCCTCAAGACACAATTATCTGTCACGCACCACCGACAGACAGAGAGAAGGAGACAATGAAAGACAGCAGAGGGGGTGAGTGATAAAGACACACTGGAAATGAAGGGACTTATGGAGGAAGGAACAGTACCTTGCCTCTGAAGCTAAAAAGGGCCAGTTCTAGTTGGTCCCTTGTGGGAGACCAGACCTTGCTGGAAGTAGTGTTGGAGGGCTAGTAGGGGCACTTTGTCCTCTGCTCTAAATATGAAATTACAATGCTCCAGGGCAGTGAATGGGACATTGGCCTGCATAGGGTATAGACTTTTGGATGGGAAGTTAATCAGATGTATTGTGCCAGTTTAGTGTAACGGTCTAAGTTTGCATGACCCCTGCCCTGGTGAATGTCTGTCTGTGGCCTTCCTCTCCGTTTCCCCCTACATACCTGTCTCCCTATCCTCTGCTTCCTACTGTTGTGTCAATAAAAATAATAAATAACACCTTGTGGGGGGGGGGGGGACATAGGTCTGGACACTGTGGTCAATAAAGTGTGTCCTAGCTACATGTCCAATCTGGTCAGTAGATCAGCATGTCCGTGAATTTGGCTCATTCCTCCCCTCATCCCTGTGTAAAGAAATGTTGTACTAAATGTACTAAAATGAATGCACTCAATATAGCGTGTAAGTTCACCTGGATATGAGCATCAGCTAATTGACTCAAATGTAAATGGGGTGGTGTGGGGGGTGGATTGCCTGGCAACTCTTACCAGCAAAACAAAGGTCACTGGATCAAATCTCAGAGCCGGCAAGGCGAAAAATCTGTACTACAGCGAGACAATTAATCCTAATTGCTTCTTTAAGTAGCTGTGGAATAAGAGCGTCCGCTAGACGAGGAGAGAGCAGAAAGTATTTTATGACCACAAATCGTCGAGAGGTTTGGTCCCATCAGCCTGAGCAAATCAATAAGACTGATTAGCGTAAGCTACAGCCTCTAACCATCTTCTCAATATATTCCTACATAAACAAAATGTCAGAACCAGGCAGGCTTATAAGTAGACATATCCCATTCCACATGAGTCCTCTTTATGACACATGGATATGCAGCCTGACAACCTATGCCACCAGCAGCCATATGCCTACAGTACGTCTCAAACGGCACCCTATTCCCTATGCAGTATAGGCTCTCGGCAGAGGTAGTGCAGTGCGTAGGGAATAGGGTGCAGGCTGGGAGGCAGCCTAGTTGTCTGCAACAGAGCTGGAACAGCGCATATGACATCACTCTACCATTACAGCCTGTCATTAACCTCCATCCCTCCCCCGGCCCTGACAACTGCTAGCTGTCATACCCAAGAACTCACCTGGTCTCAACCTTAAAACACTCGCCTGTGAAAGGCCAAATGACGTTCATAATGTTTCCAGACAATTTGACTTTATCGCTGCCTATAATCTGTGAATATGGTTTTACTCTGAACGCGTAGGCATTTTCTGTCACAGTGGTCATCTGCACACATCAATGTCTTGAGAAAGGATTTGGCCTTAAAATGGCATGTGTTCTTACAGTCTGATAGTCAGACTATACAAATTTTTTATTTTCCTTCTTCTTTCTAGTGGGGTTTTTGTTGCTACTGTACTTCAACTTCTTATTCTTACACTTTGGGGATTAAGATGGGTTCCTGTACAAGCACTTTGTGACAACTGCTGATGTATATAGGGCTATATGAAATACATTTGATTGATTATTCTGCCTCTAAGCACTAACTTAACATGGTTTTCACAAGCCAATCTGAAGGCATTAAGGCAAGCTGCTGGCCTCTGGGTTTTATTAGCTGTATTAGACCTCTCTGGTGAGATGCTCCATTCCCCTGGTCCGGGCTCATGTTGCCAGTTAAACCACTTCTCTTGTCCCAGCTGAGGTTCCATAAAGGGGCTGTTAATGCTGTATCCAGGCCCCTGAGGAGGACTGCATGGGAGTAGAGGAGCCGGCTTCTCCGCTCCAGGCTTCATGGAGCCTTTCTGATGTGCTTACTGTACTAGCCAGGACCACAGAGGTCATGAACAGGAAATGAGGACCGTAATCTACCAATGTGGCGTGCCATCATAACACTAGCACCTGCACAAACACACACAGAGAAACACACTCAGACAATCAACACGGACAGACACACACAGCGTATTCAGACACACAATCTCTTCAGACACACACAGACACACAGCCTATTCAGACACACACAGACTACTGGACTTTCCCCGTCTTCCTTTGCCAAAACATTATCTCTGAACAAAGCTTAAGATAGATGTGTCACTCCTAAGTCCTGTGGATTTGAACATATTTAAACATTCTGCTCTGAGTAATTACAATGGTTCTCCACGAGATCCGATTTGCTGCTGGCTAGGAGCAGGTTCTACACGCGGAACAACAAAAGAGGGACTGACAAAGGAATATTGGTACTGCTCTTAAAATAGACAGACTAATGCCATTCTTTTTGGTGGAGAACAAGACATGCGTAGGCTCCTTGGCTAGTGATGTGGCTAAGGTACATTTAATTATGTTCCTGCACACAGCGACTGGCTTTAGATTAGAACAACTAAACCTCATCCGGCTTACACAGCTAGAGACTTATAAATAATGTTCTACACACACCGGCACACATCGTTCAGAAAATGTCACCCACAGACACAACGTATGCTAACATCACGCAAGTAAACCATGCAAGGTGCAACAACATGACAGCCAGTGGTGATACCAATTACACCCAAAATCAACACTGCCTTCCATGTCCACAATAAATCCCCCAGTAATGTCTCTCACAAGCTGGCATCACTCTGTCATGGTGTTGGTGGGGTGTGTGGAGAGACGGAGACCCAGGCAGGTAGATGACTTGTTGGTAGTTTAATAAATGAACAATCCAGGGAGAATACCGGTAATGTAGCTAGTTGCAGGTGATCAGATATGCAAGTAGCACAACAAATAATATACATAATCCTGCACTCTAACGTGGCATAAGGTAACAGTATATATACATAAAACATACGCATTAGGACTCATTCATAACTATACTCTTTTCACAACTGGCATACCTTAAAAGAAACTCCCGGATAACAGCAGAAAATTATCTGACGTAACAATATAACAATGAATCACGCCTTCCTTCTGTTCACCCGCTCCTATATAGTGCCTGAGTAAACCGGCTGCATGTAATCTGCAATCTAAACACCTGCCTAAGATCACCCAAATTAGATCTCAAAGTGAACAGAAGGAGCCACACATGTATAATATACCTACATTTAATAACAAAATCAACAATATCTACATACTGGCCTAAATGAGGAGAACACAACTCTCCATGATAAACATAAATATTAATATAGATGTATCAAGTGTCCATGTCACAGTTCATATGTCCACACCAGCTGGACGTGACACACAGGAAAGACTCCACTGCTTCGTCAGAACCAACAGCACATAGGAAGGCTACAGTCTGGATCAGCACATTGACATCAGGAAAAGAAGTTTGATATAGAGATAGGTAGGCATGACAAAAATAAAACAGCAAAGATAAAGAAAATTATATTTTGAAAGAATGGGGGGTAAGAGTGTGTGTTAAAAGAAATAAACAAACACATTTGAGGGAATCGTCTACACACTGATGTGGTACCCCTTGACCTCCTGTTACTTAAACACGTCACCCAGTTCATTTTCAGAGCAGAGGATGTCACAAATGAAACAGTTTTTTTTCTTCACTATATTCTTTTCATTGTAACAGGACTCATATCAATCCAACAACAGCTCAACCTTTTTCTAAAGGTCAAATAAACTCACAGACTGGTCTTACAGAACAACCAGAGAACAACAACAGACACAACTGTTACAGGGGCAACCCAACTCCAGTTTAGGTATGGGCAAGTCTGCGTGAGTTGCCCATGTTATGACTAAAAACACATGAACATTGCTAGGAGTTTGACTTCATCCTGGATGAAACTATAGAAAGAAGATTGCAATGGCACATTTCATAGCAAAGTTTGCAGACAGGAAACTATATATTTATTTTTTGTAACCCATTTTTTGAAAAATGTCAACTTAAGGACTTTCTAAAACATTTGTAAAGGGATTCTAATACAGTCATAGATTTTGTCATTTATTTCTCATTGATATTTCCACACGCGCACCAACCGTTTATTTCCTGAATCCTTCAGAAGTGCATCATGGGACTAACTTTCTATTTACAGCAGCTGATGCCAATAAACTGGGCTGGGGGTGCAGAGATCTCAACTAGGCCTCATCTCCCCTCAACTCAATTCTCTTCATCTTATGGGGGGCATTATTCATTCACACTTAAATAACAACGTGCTTTTCACGTTTCCACTGAAATTGCATCCAGTTTCTGAGGTGTTCATCCTAAGTCTGAGGCGTTTCTTTGAAGGACTGATAAAAAAGGCGCAGGTAACATCCTGTGCATTACAATCTGCTGGATCCATTTAACAGTCAAACGAATTGAGCGTGTCACAAATGTTGTCCTATTCCCTTTCAAGTGCACTAATTCTAACCGTGGCCTATATGAGTCTCTGTTCAAAAGCAGCCTCAGTAGCATATACAGTAGAGTCAAAGCGGGGAAATGTGGAAGTGTCGTTCCTTTCAGGCTGTTTGCTTTCTTAAATGAACGTAGCGGTATGACCGGAAGGATGCGAGGCCTTTCAGCATTCAATCCCTTCATCCGCATCCCAAAGCAGGGGGAAGAAATGAATGCAAACACACCAGATAATTCACTCGCTTTGCCTTGGAGATACAGGTTGCTATCGGGGCACAAGGCGCGTGATAAGGCCGACGTACATTCGCTGTATTAGTGCCGCTATCGCTGGAGCACAGAGTGTGCATGTGTGTGCATGCCATGGACGTTGTGTGCGTGTTTGGATGCCTTAAAATGGAGAGAAAAACACCTTTCAGCATTATGACCACAATGCCTTACATCTGTCAGCACATGTGAACCTATTCATCCATTCATTAAGCCACTCTGTGACAACAACACTGACTCACTGTTGCCAGGCGGAGCGAGACCGAAGAGTCCCTTCTGTTTTGAGCTGCATGCCCCGCTCTGAATGACATCAACTGCTTTCCGGTGGAGAGGAATGAAGCTGCAGCCGGGCAGCGCGACACGGGTTCCCTGGCCTCGCAGATACACGCGGGCAGGAGTAATGACAAACATTCCCAGATGACAGAGACAAAGGAAACACTTGCAAAACGCCGCCTCTGAAAATGTTGGGGGAACGGCACTAGTAAATGATGCAATAAAGCCCTCTACCTTACATCTTGTATGGGAGGCTCGGCCATCCCATATGGCACCATACTCCCTACACACTGCACTAGGTTACACAAGCGCCCTATGAGCCTTAGAGAAACAGAGCACTGTATTGGGAATAGGTTGTCATTAGGGACAATGCAAAATGGA
This sequence comes from Umbra pygmaea, assembly GCA_016801145.1. Classification (NCBI taxonomy): domain Eukaryota; kingdom Metazoa; phylum Chordata; class Actinopteri; order Esociformes; family Umbridae; genus Umbra; species Umbra pygmaea. The sequence continues at coordinate 7,557 of JACXGM010016543.1, read as the reverse complement.
ACTGAATGACTGAGAACACAAAGGAGCAACAGACAACCAGGAGTTATGTACCAGAGAAGAAGTAATATGTCGCCGCTGCAATGTGCAATTAACATGACAGAACAGCAACCCAATAACAGAATAAATCTACAACCTGTCATTTAATCCCTCAGGGCAGATGAAGGAGGTTATTAAACACTTACGTCTTTAAACAGATGCAATGATCTCAACGCGTTCATCTATTCACATATGAATTATTAAGAGAACAGCTTCTTTAATAATAAAAAAAACACTCAAGATGCTATCTTCAATGCGATAAGAAAACAGCTTTGAGTGCACGATACATAAACTATGAAAATGCAAATTAGATTGATGGTTGATGTGGATCTAATTATGAGAAGCATACACAAAAACAAAACAATCAAAGAACATTAAAAGGACTTGATTATCTCAAGTAAATTATTTAACGATCGTACAATTACTATTATGCACGGATATATGTAACACACAATGAAATCACAGAAACAATTCAATTGTGCATTGCTGTATATAAAATAAACTTTCACTAAATCAAATTTGTTCCAGAGGTTTTGAAACGTATGAACTAGGTACTCTTGCTACCTGCTAATGAAACCAAAAGTAATGAATCAGCATGTGCATTTTGCTAACTTTTTTAAATGATACAGAAGTTACCATGTGTGCACTGTACTGTTTGGGGTCTGTAGGTGCTGAACGTCAGATTAATGCAGCTAAAGGTCCAACATCCAACCTGGCATTCCAACACCTGTGAATATCTTCAGAGAATATCCACGGTTTGAAGCCTGGGTCACGGGGCCACTGCGTGGTAATGAATGAGTACCCAGGAGACAGAAGTATAATGACACAGTGCAGAGGGATCTGTCATATTGGAAATGCAGTACTCACTTAGAATTCAGCCAAGGCATTAATTGTCACTTTAATGTAGTTAACGTCCTGGGTGGTTGAGACCTCTGACTGTAGTAAAATATATTTCAGAAGTTGTGAAAGAAGGTGGAGGTGCACATGGTTTTGTTTGTGTGTACAGAGTAGAGCTTTAATCGGTCCTGAAAATGTTAACCCGACACTGACCGAACCCGACACAGATCTCTCCGAAACCAAGACCCAACCGGCACCTTGACAGCTTTTTGAAGCCCAAATTGACTTACAGCACGTGATTTTGAATGTAGACAAATGCGCGAGGAATGGCGAAAATAACCGTTGTTTTATTAACGATAAACATTTACAAAATGTAAAAGCCACGTGTGGTAAAAACGAGGGTATATTTATTATGTTATATTTAACAAAGACAACTTCACAGACTGCAACATAAAACAATGACAAACTTAAATACAAGAAAAAATTGTGAATAAATGAATGCTGGGATAGATTAAGGTGGATTAGATTGGAAACAATCTATTGGACAATGATACTAGCCTACGTTATTGGACACAGACGCTAAACTAGACTAAACATGTGATCGCAATGGGTAATGAAAGGCCAGAATAGCATAAAACAGTACGCGAACATAAAACGGTACACACAGGAGAGAAACCACTTACTGTATCTCTCTAGGCTATAGCCTATCACTCTCTAGGGGAGACCGTTAGGCTACACCTTTATTTTTTTTTTTTTTCAAATGTTGATATGGATGACAAGACCCAATATTAACATTATAAGCTGACTAATTGATCACTGTATAAGCAAATTCTTAAAACAGCATTTGTATAGGAATGATTCGCGATAAGCAGTCTCCACTTTCATTTTGAGACGGGTCAAGTTCAGTTTGGGATGCTCTCATACTTAAAAAGACTGTGGCAACTTTTAAATTGCACATAACCCACCGTTGTATTAGTTTGATCATGCACATTGTCAAAGTGTTTCCACACCTCCGACTTTGGTTTATTTTCCTGGGCTGACAAACTGTAATTGCCAGAAGCGATTTCGTATTCCTCTCTAGATACCATCAACAAATCAGTCACAGGGAGAGGGGAAAAGGGCGGGGACAGGAAACAATTTGACTGAGATAGATAGGAGTTGCTTCAATTAGAAGAAAGGCTGCAATATAAAAGTATGTTTTTAAATATATTTTTTATTACCGTAATACATTTACAGACCGAACCCGGCCCTAACCCGAACCCGACGATTTAGGGTCGGTCACGTCAGGTTCGGGCAGAAATCTCAAGCTCTAGTACAGAGGTTTTATTGAGAAATACAAAAAGTAGAAGCAATTGTAAAAGCACTGGGTTTCCAGGCATCTGGCCAACAACAAAACAGCCTCTGTTAGGAGGAGTTCTTGATTAGGAAGAATGAGGCCTTTAAGTTAATGATGATGATGAAAACGATGGTCGTATGGATGAGGAGGAAGATGGATGCCTTGCGTCAGAGCTGCATTAGTAGCCCTCCTGTCGCTCCGCTGTACTGTGAGGTGGGGGGATGGCATTAACGATGATGAAGATGACGAAGGTGTGGGGTTGTCCCGGAGGAAAGATGAAGAAGGCGGATAGAAAGACGCCTTGCTGTGAGGGGCGCGCCCCAGGGCGCTTGACATTAACGAAGACGCCGAAGAAGGAGACCATGTGGACAATTGAAGAGCAGGGCGAGGAAGAGGAAGATGAACCCTGGTGTGCGACCTGCATTAGCAGCCTGACCTGTAGCCGCGAGCGGCAGGGGGCCTGACATTAACGCTGCTGGACAGCTGTGAAGGAGCTGCGTCTGAGGTGTGACGAGTGTCTCTGGCAGGAGTATTATCATCGTCACTTCCCTTACGCCCTCTTCATAACTCCTCCAAAATTAATCAGGAAGAACCCACTAAGTTTAGTCCCCTGAATGGAAAGCTTTGACCTTTTTGTCACTCTTACAAAATGCCCTAGTTACCTCGTAATGAAAAGTACAGCACCATGCCAAGCCTTCAACGGAAAGGTACTGAGCAACCCTCTCAGAAATGTAGAGAATGCCTGTTTAGGGCTCTCCTGCTCTCCCAGCTTTGCAGGTCTCTCTGGTGCTACATACCTCTTCTAGAGGTATCTACCACAACAGCCTCATCTCACTTTGCACTTCCCCTGTCAGTCTGTCTGTCTTTCTCTCCTCTTTTTCTCTGGCAACTCTCACCCTGTCTTAAAGGTGCTTAGAGACTGGAGCCTGTAATGGGAGCAACAGTCAATCAAATCAGAGTGTCTAAAGGTGATGCTTTGTTTCATGTGCCTCACCTCTCTCCCTAAATCCCATCCTGCCTGGCACCTGTCAGGTTGTCGCTCTAAAAGCAGCAGTCGATTGACTACCTAAAACCCCAGGGGTCCTCTGTGGGAAGATTGAGCCAGGGCTGCATGTCAGCTGTCTGTCTAAAAAGAGGTCATGATTCATATCTTTACATACACAAAAAAACACTACCAAAAATATATATATTTAGCTCTTTGGGTTTATTTTTGCAGAGAAGGAGAGCTTACTTTCCTAAAATCGTGGATTGCTTTAGAAAAACGCATGCACAGTTCCCCACTATTATCCAGTTTTACAAAGACAGTATCTACTGAAGTTTAATCATCACACTAAAAAGAGTATTTAAGAAAAGAACAGGCATGCATATAATATTTTGTACAGGTAGTACGACTGGTCTAGTTTGCATAATGATACGCACAGTATGTGTTTAAAGAGTGGCGAACTGTGCCTATGGGAACTAGGCCCTCTGGGGAAAAAACTAAATCCTTGAAAATATTGTACCAAACTGAATATTGAAGAAAATTTCTCAATCACCGAACGCATCAATCATTTTCAATATGGGCACAATGTCAAATCTCAGAAGGAAGAGAATCAATGTTTTTTGATGACATCATGAATAAATCCGAGACCAGAGAGACAGTGTTGCGCAAGTGCAACGTGCTTAATATGGTTAGAGCACAACGTCAATAAAACAACTTCATCATTCTATAATTTGATGCAGCATACAACTTCTTGTGAGATAGCGAAAATGAAATGCAGGGTAGCTTAGTAAATGTGTTTGTAAAAAAAATGATAAAATGCTAATATACCGCGAGCTGGCCGAGGTGGGGAAAAGAGTGCTGCATGGAAAAGACCGGAGAACAGACTCAGGAATTGACATTAACGCTTGTCCGCTTGTCCAGGACAAGTAAAACAAAAGTTGGACAAATAGAATATAGACTATACTTGTGGGGAAAAAAAACAGTTTAACAAGTGCAGAGATTGAGCTACACAAAATAATCTGCAATTGGTGACTTCTCTTAACAGTCCCTCCCATTGCAAGTCAACTTGTTATAGGTTGATTCTACAGTCATTCCAAAATGCGTCTGGAGCACGTGGAGGTCTGTGTGACCCTCCAAGTATATCCTCCCCAGACCATCACTGATCCACCACCAAACCAGTCATGCTGGACGATATTGCATGGAGCATAGCGTTCACCATGGCGTCTCCAGACTCTCACATCTGTCACGTGCTCAGTGTGAACCTGCTCTCATCTGTGAAGAGAACGGGGAACCAATGGTGGACCTGACAATTCTGGTGTTCTCCGGCGAATGCCAATCAAGCTGCATGGTGCTGGGCTGTGAGCACAGATCACACTAGAGAACATTGGGCTCTCATGCCACCCTCATAGTGTCTGTTTTCTGACAGTTTGGTCAGAAACATTCACACCAGTAGCCCGCTGGAAGTCATTTTGTAGAGCCCTGACAGTGCTCCTGTTCCTCCTCACACAAAGAAGCAAATACCGGTACTGCTGCTGGGTTGATGACCTTCTCTGGTCCTGTCCAGGATGCCTTGTGTAATGGATTGTCTCCTGCTATCTCACCCATGCTCTTGAGATTGTACAGGGAGACACAGCGAACATTCTAGCAACAGCACATTTGGATGTCCCATCTTGGAGAAGCTGGACTACCTGTGCAACCTAAATGGGCTGCAAGTACTGCCTCATGCTACCAGTAGTGAAAGGGCCCTAGAAAAACTGAAGAAGAATCAGCCAAAAAGGAGAGAGCAATTGTCTGTGGCCACCACCTGCAAAACCATTCCGTTTTTGGAGGTTGTCTTGCTGTTGCCTCTCGAGTGCACCTGTTGTCACTTTAATTTGCATCAAAACAGGTGACATTGATTCACAATCAAGTATGCTTCGTGACTGGACAGATTGATGTTTCACTGACTTGGTGTTACAGAGGGATGGATTTGTGTTCCCTTTTTTGAGCAGTGTATATTTGTATCAATCCTTAGACTTCTCTGAGTGTGTACAGGGTCCTGACAGTTCCCCACTGTGTTTGAATCTAAGATTTGTGACACGTGTGCTTTCAACCTTGCTATTATAGAGGTATGCATTGGTATTTCAGTTGGGCTTAAATCTTGTGTATCCAATGCTGGTTGACCAGAATTTCAGATGCAAGCAGTTTGATGCAGTGTTTGCGTGCTAGAGTGTGTGTCTTTATGTTTGTACAGTGTGTGCGTCTGTGAATGCAGGTATCAGATCTAATGATAACATCTTTGATTCCAATAAATAAATGTATTTGTCCATAACATAAAACATGCTATATATTTCACATTGGTGTAGGTTTTTACACCATGAGATGCCACCAAGTATGTGATTGTATCCAATCCAAGGTTAAATGCTTAGCTGCCCTGGTCTTTCATTCTGAGATGTAACTGACAGCAGACTAGAAAAATGTCTCCCTAGACTATCCTTATCCACTTCCTGACATGTGACCTTCAAACAGGAAGTTCTCTCTCACTGTTATCTCTTCAACAAGCTTTTCCATTCTATTGCATTCTGCAAGGCAAACTAAAAGTGGATGTTTTTAACCTGTGTGGAAAATCACATGTCAAATATATTTAAAAAGATAGTTTAAATTCACATTCAGCCAACTAGCAATTGAGCAACAGTCAAATCCATTTGATAGTCCTAAGTGCTCTGTCTTTGAACTGGAGTCGATGAAACTTCCATTAACTTCAATTTGGAAATGCAAATTAATGTTTATGTTTGTTTGCCAAGGAAAATGATGGCAGTCTTGAATTTGAATGGATTTCAAGCTGTTTTGCCATAGTCTTATAAACACTGAGCCTTTGAGCTAAGTAAAAATGAATGCATATTATGTAATCTCACAGGCACCCAGACAAATATTAGACATTCCACAGAGGCTGGGATTCACAAAATATGCAAAGCAGCCAGAGGTGCAAAAACTAAACCTCCACATTTAACATGGGGAGCATACTGTATATCAAATCCAAACAAAGAAGCCATAGCAGCTACAAATATAATACTGCTAGCTTTTTCAGCTCAGACACCCTGTCTTCAAGTGCTTATGTTTCTGTTTTAATCTCATTATACTGAACCAAGCCCAGATGGATTTTTTTGTATTTAGCATAACCCTCCGAAACAAGAGGCCAACTTTCAGAAAGAATCTCAACTCCAGAAAGACCTACTGTCTATAGCTAACACCAGCGCTAATATATTCATTCTCCTATCCAAGAGACATCACACCAATTTGTACAAGATGGGCAGAAACTGTGTTCCCGTGAAATATGGAGCTCACACACACACACACGCACGCACACACACACACACACACGCGCGCGAGCGAGCACACACACACACGAACACACACGAACACACACACCAACAGGCAAAGTCCAAATTTGGCTCAGTGTAAAAACACACAGCCACTTAGCTGGTCTACTGTAGACTCTTTTTCAGAGCAGTACACTACATAATGTAAAAGAGATGTAATCGTGCATCTGCTTGCAATTAGTTCCCCCATGTGACAAGGATTTTAGAAACGGTTGTGTTCTCTCACAGAACATTATGAAAACATTGAAACAAGGGTTGTCTGTGCCCTTCCTCTCTGTCTCCCCCTACACGCAGGCCTCTCCTGCCTCTGCTTTCTAACGGTTCTGTCATTAAATATAATCACCCCCCCCCACACACAATATATTAATTTGCGGTTGTTTCACCTTGTGCACTTACTGTAAGTCCCATGGATAAGTCTGCTAAATGACTAAAATGTAAAAATGTAGACATTCTAAACTTAACCCACTGGGTTTCTCCATATTGTTATGCCAGTATATGGGCCTTTCTCATTCCTATTGGTTTCAGTACAGTTGGAGAGTGCTACAGGTCTTCAGCCTTCATAGAAACAAAGTCATTGCCTTTGTTCAAAACTCCTCTACCATGATGTCACATCAGTCAAGACCTCCATTAGCATAATAACACCGGGCTTGAACATAGACTGTGTTGGTAGGCTCGGTGCTACGGAACAGCATTTTAGTGCGCTGTGCCACATGAAAAGTGCTAGTGTCTTTATTCAAATTGTTCCTGCAGGGAATTGATCGTACTCACTATGAATTTAACAACAGAATTAGTTGTACAATAACTATGTACTTACCAACAAAATTAATCGTACTATGAAATTACCAACATAATTAATCGTACTATCACTATGAAATTACCAACATAATTAATCGTAATATCGCTATGAACGTATCAACATAATTCATTGTGGTATAACTATGAACGTATCAACAGAATTCATCATACTATCACTATGAACTTACCGACATAATTAGTCATACTATCAC
>JACXGM010016541.1:0-20409 GCA_016801145.1 Umbra pygmaea | reverse complement strand
ATATTTCATCTGACCAATAAAAGAAGTGTTTGTAATACAAAAAAAAGAAAAAGTCAACCTTCAAATAATTATGTTCAGTTATGCACTCAATACTTGGTCGGGAATCCTTTTGCAGAAATGACTGCTTCAATGCGGTGTGGCATGGAGGCAATCAGCCTGTGGCACTGCTGAGGTGTGATGGAGGCCCAGGATGCTTCGACAGCGGCCTTAAGCTCATCCAGAGGGTTGGGTCTTGCGTCTCTCAACTTCCTCTTCACAATATCCCACAGATTCTATATGGGGTTCAGGTGAGGAGAGTTGGCAGGCCAATTGAGCACAGCAATACCATGGTCAGTAAACCATTTACCAGTGGTTTTGGCACTGTAAGCAGGTGCCAGGTCGTGTTGAAAAATGAAATCTTCATCTCCATGAAGCTTTTCAGCAGATGGAAGCATGAAATGCTCCAAAATCTCCTGATAGCTAGCTGCATTGACCCTGCCCTTGATAAAACACAGTGGACCAACACCAGCAGCTGACATGGCAGCCCAGACCATCACTGACTGTGGGTACTTGACACAGGACTTCAGGCATTTTGGCATTTCCTTCTCGCCAGTCTTCCTCCAGACTCTGGCACCTTGATTTCCGAATGACATGCAAAATGTGTTGTTGTTTTGTTGTGCTGCTTCTCTGTAGCCCAGGCCAGGCGCTTCTGCTGCTGTTTCTGGTTCAAAAGTGGCTTGACCTGGGAAATGCGGCACCTGTAGCCCATTTCCTGCACACGCCTGTGCACAGTGGCTCTGGATGTTTGTAATCCAGACTCAGTCCACTGCTTCCGCAGGTCATCCAAAGTCTGGAATCGGTCCTTCTCCACAATCTTCCTCAGGGTCCGGTCACCTCTTGTCGTTGTGCAGCGTTTTTTGCCACACTTTTCCCTTCCCACAGACTTCCCACTGAGGTGCCTTGATACAGCACTCTGGGAACAGCCTATTCCTAAATTCCTTTCTGTGTCTTACCCTCTTGCTTGAGGGTGTCAATGATGGCCTTCTGGACAGAAGTCAGGTCGGCAGTCTTACCCATGATTGCGGTTTTGAGTAAAGAAACAGGCTGGGAGTTTTTAAAAGCCTCAGGAATCTTTAGCAGGTGTTTAGAGTTAATTAGTTGATTCAGATGATTAGGTTAATAGCTCGTTTAGAGACCCTTTTCATGATATGCTAATTCTTTGAGGTTTTCATGAGCTGTATGCCAAAATCATCAGTATTAAAACGATAAATTACCTAAAATATTTCAGTTGGTGTGCAATGAATCTAAAATACAGGAAAGTTTAATTTTTATCATTACATTATGGAAAATAATGAACTTTATCACAATATGCTCACTTCTTGAGAAGGACCTGTATATATAACCCAATAAATGACGGTGTTAGCCTTGTTTCTAGTTTGACATTCCATTTAATTTGAGGCACGTGTACAAGGCACGTAGCTCACATTATGAGGGGATTTTTTTTCTTTTAGCAACTGTAGAATTGTGACATTGGCTACATTCCTGAGTGTCTAAGCTTTCTGTAGATATATAACATGTAGTCCAGTTTTTGGGGGTGGTGGGGGGCCACATCTCCCTCCGGCGGGATAGTGCTCCCTAAGTGGTTAAGAGGTTAAGGAGGTCAAATTAAAAATGGATGTGAGCCAAACACAGCTTTGAATCAGCAACTGTTTGTGCACCGCGATGCCATCTGGTGGCCAAAAACAGTATTTCTCTGTTTTTTGACGCATCACCGTGATGCGTGTCATCATTTACCTTTAGTTTCATGGAGCTCGGATGTACATACTTTTTTATTTTTAATAAATTTGCTAAGATCTCAAACACACTTTAACATTGTCATAATAGGTTATTGTTTGTAGAATTTTGAGGGAAATAATGAAATTAATCCATTTCAGAATAAGGGTGTAACATAACAAAATATTGAAAAAGTAAGCCGCTGTGAATACTTAACTGATGCACTGTACCTGTTCACATGTCTCTGTTGTGTGGCGTGTTACACCTGTTCACATGTCTTTGTTGTGTGCTGTGTTATGCCTATTCTCCTGTATTTGTAGGATGGCGTGTTACTGTCTGGTATGTAATGCACATTATTCACCTGTCTTTGTTGTAGTAGCCTCGGTCTGATCCGTACGAGCTGCCACTCCTGTTGTCATAACGACCACCGCCATATCCTCGCTCTCCACCACCTGTAATCAAGCAGAGTTGTCAAAAACCACTTTACAGACGGCTTAAAGTCAGTCATACGTTCAAAATAAAATTTCAGTCATCTTTAGTTCCGGCACGCGAGTACCCTAATGTGTCAATCAGACCGCTACAGCTACTATACCAATGCACGAATGACTGCAACAAAAACAAGACACAAGGACAGAAGTGGTTATTGAGGACGAGGGGCCAGAGGGCATGGTCAGAGCACGAGGTGCAGGCACACAACACACTGATTACATCTGGTCAGTCCCGCCAGTGCCAGTCCCCAGTTTAATGCAGACACAAGGACGTTGTCGTAGGGTTGGGACTGGGGTGTCAGTCAGCCACTCAGTCAGGAAAGGAATCTCAGGTGAAAGATGCTGCACAAGCCAAAACAACAAACTTGCCTCGTGAGAAGCCTCGCCCACCTCTTCCACCACCACCACCTCTGCCTCCGCGGAAGTATCCTCCACCGCCTCCTCTGCCACCTGATGAGCCCCCGCGGAATCCGCCTCCAGACCTTCCACCACCACCCGACTTGCCAGCCTGGTCAACACGGATCTGTCTGCCATCAAGAGACTGGCACAGAAGAGGTTGGGAAGGGTGAAGAATTGGTACGACTTCAATATGGTCATTGCACGGTTAGGAAAATGTTGTGCTCAAGGACGAGTTCAGGTTGAACTAGTACCTTGCCATTCATGGCCATCATAGCATCCTTGGCCTCATCTGGGTTCTCAAAGGTGACAAAACCAAAGCCCCTAGACCTCTGCGTTTCTCTGTCTTTAATTACAACAACTACACAAAGAGAGGGGAAAGATTAAACTTACAAAAAAATGCAATTTTAAAAATATTGGTGCTAATCAATTAATGTTCAAATAGCAGACCAAATACTCAAAGGAATAAATGAAATCTAACAATTAGTTGTTTACCTTCAGATATTTGTCCATATTTGGAGAATACATCTTCTAAGGACTGTTCATTAGTGTCAAAGCTGAGTCCACCCACGAATAGCTTCCCTTCATCAGACATCCTTCCTTTTCACCACTGCAAATGCAAGTATTCAAAAAATGCTAGAAACAGGCAGGTTTGAGAATTAAGAGTTCTTATTTAAATAATTATGCCTCGCTCACCTATTGGTAGAGCCTATAAAAATTCTAATTCGTTAATTGGTTTACCACAGCACGTTATAACCAAAACCAGTCAATAAGTTGGAAATTAAAAAAAGATATAAATTACGACACACCACGTGATTATACAATATGTATATTCCACCATAATTGATTGTAATTGTTTGAAAATAACGAATTTTAAGTATTAATACCTGCATGTCAATTTGGTATATAGTTAAACTGAATTGAGTTTATATCCTCAACAATCATTTCCTGAATCCATAGCTTTGTGAATTGTTACATATATTATGGGCAATGTAAGAGATGCTGAGCTTTTTGAGCAAGCACATCTTAGGACAAAATTTTAGATTGACTGTGTGTGTGTGTACGTGATAATACGTTTACGATGCTTTCCTACATAAAATAGGCAATTACATCGCATGTCTCATACTATTCGCACACATTTACAGTAGACTGCAATTTGAGATCTGACTACAATGCCGGCTGTCAATAACCATGTTAAGTAAATACATCACACGCTCAACATGCCATACCACTACCAGCTTCACCCCATTCTGGAACTTAGATTTCGGTGTATTTTGAATACATTGCACTTAATTACTCAGCTTAATCTAAAGCTCTTTGGCTTTCAAAATTATTTGTAAATGGCAAACACTGCAAGACTTCGATTGTACGGAAAGGCCAAAGCCCATCCTGCTAACTAGTACAGTAGCTACTGCCCCTCGTGGCCAGTCTTCGAGCTTTGGGCACATTCTCAACATACCGAACGCAAACATACGGTAGCTAACGACGTTACCCAAACTGGTTATCTAATGGAATTGGCGTTTTATCTTAAAAATCGTACACAGCTCGATTTACAAGAGACAATGTTGAATTTTCTATTAAGTTGCTAACTAGTTATATTAAGTTGTACAGCTAGTTGCACAAGATTGTGTTTTTCCCCGCCCCCACACTTTAGGCCTGGATGCAACTCCCTTTGTTCAACAACGTTATATAGCTCAACCACGGCGCCATTTGTGATCCTGCTAGTGGAAGCCACTGGCTAGTCACTGCGTCATTGTATTGAATAGTAAGTACGCTCACTCGTGGAGTAAAAACAGGTGATTGCTTTACTACGGGAAAAAACTAAACGTGTTCTGTCACACAAACCACCAAAATTGTTTATGAATTCTGATTTAATTCAACTGCCGATTTTATCGCATACCCATGTTGCCACTGGACAACAGGATCTAAAGCTGCTCTGGTGACAGTAGCCACGCATTTCCCATGCTAATACATTCGTACCTACTTGTCCAGGTTCTAACAAAACACGTTTGCATACACAAACATTCATAACATGGTAGATCCAATTTCTTACCTCCGTCAAACACCGTGAGAATCTCGTACGACCGACCTGCAGCTGATGGGAATGAATGAGATGTGAGGCCTCCTTGTATATGTATTGATGCGGTCCCTGCAGATACGCCCATCTTATGAATATTTAGCAGCGACACTAAATACTTAAAATAGATTTTATAATAATAGTGCAGTTCACGTCGAGACTTAACTACAGAACAATGACATTACTGCCCTTGCAGATTTTTGTTGGTCAATATGAAGGGTCGTTGTCCTAAATGAATAACAATGATAATCAATGCATTTTCAGCAAACAGTGCTAAAACACTTATGTCAATGTAATGTTAACAAACAGGACACAAGCAACTAGTTTACCAAAATTGTTTAATTGCTCTCCAATATGGTTCATTTGAAGATGTAATAATACTCTTCACAGTTGTGTATACTGTTAAAACAGGTACTAATGTGTGCTGCACCATGACCACATCACACCAGAACGGTAAGTTTGTTGAAAGTATAACGCAAGTCAGAATATCATGTTGTATTCCTGAATCCCATTCTGTGTCAGGTCTCTACTGGAGCTAAGAGACATTCCTGCTACACATCCCCTCTAGTGCAGTCAAGATTTCTCCCCTGCTGAGACGAAGGAGCTGTCCTTCAGGTCATTTCAGGACTAGCAGTCCCATGTCAAACCTGGAAAAGAACAAACAATTAGTTTCAAAAGACAGTAAATGCTAACATTCATTGCTATAAAAATGGTAAATTAGTTTCACCATAAACTCCTATATGCCATTGATATTTAGCAGGAATACCAAGTCTCAGAAAGTGTACACACACACACACAACTGTAAGCATTACCAAAACTAATTAGCCTTTCCTTTTAAGATTCTTCCACATTTCTCCCCTCCAAATTAGTCTTATTTTCCTTCTAACCCTGCCTTGTCTGCAGTTCCACATCTCCCTGGATAGTGAAGGACAACTCACATGGTTCACCCAACCACATGTCACCAAGCCAGATGGCTCTTTTCACACTGCTCATCCAACATGGAAGCCATTAGTCAGATCATGCGTGGGATGATTGACAGTAACTATAATTTAACTTACAGGTGTGCAATCTGCAGAAAAGAAGCCACTAGAAAGCAATGTGGCAAGGTAAATATCTATCCCAAATTCCAGGCAGTGCTATGCCAATTTGCACTGCCTTGTGCTGGAGGTTCCAGGCAAAGGAAAAGCCATAAGCCGCTTTCCGACCGCAGGGATTTTTGCAGTTCCTAGAACATAACGTTCCTATAACCCTTTTTTTCTTGTGTTCCGATAGAAGAAATTGCGGGATTATTTAGTTCCTCGCACCGCCGTCCCTATAACCTTTTTAGCTCCTACTCCAGAGCAGGGTCTTCGCTTCGTTTGTCTGTTGCGTATAATACTACATATTATGCTGGAGCCTTCGTCTTCTGTGTTTCTGTGTTAAGTAGCTACTCAATTTCTATGACTCCAGCCTAGTTTTTAAACACCGCGGTTCAAACTCCGTAGGACATTATCAACACATTTTCAGCCTCGTAATCTGAACGAACAGCAAGCCGCTGAAGGAAACAGGAAAACAACCAGATCATCCGCATAGACATATGATTTACACACTTATCTCCAATCATACACCCAGAGTTACAAACATTCAACTGTGAAATGTGTGTGGCGCTATGCTAAAGTCTAGTGACGACGCTATAAAAGCCTGTTGCAGTGCTTGAGTCACTCTTACCCCTCCTACCAGTTCCTATTGCCACTTGACCAGTGCGAATGCAAATAGCAAAACCGGTTGGGGGAGAGTAGTTAGTAGAACTGTTTAGAAGTGGAATGTTCCTATAACTACATTCCTGTAACTACTTGGTTGGAAAGCGGCTATAGTCAGGCTCAAACCCCCAACTCTAGACCACATGTACCCTGACGAAGGCAGGTCAAGGGCAGGAAATGGTCTCCCCCATAAGTCTATCCCTAGCCCCTGCATTGTAGTGTCCTGTCAAATGTAATAAAAATACACCCCCCCCCCCACAAATATTGCTGCTGGGGCCAGAAGAAAAGACACTGTACAGACCGTCATGAAGGCATAACAAATGACGTGACTTGAAGTACGGTTACTTAAGACTTTATTGAAAGAGTAGTGAGGCTTGTAATATCAACAGGCTTTTGACAAATCTAGATGTGCCAGCCAAAATTCAAACATAAGGATAGTGCAGGTATTAAAACAACTTGATTCAACAAGCAGAGCCACTGATTTAGGTCAATGTGGCACCCTGTAGGGATTAGGCAGTATTTACAGCATTTAAAAATCAGGTTTTCCTACCTGACAATAAATGTATGCAATTTAATCCATGTTCACAATAACTGCATGCTTTCTTATTCACTAGTCCATGCACACAGATTCAGTACAAATCTAAACAGGCACTGATAAAATTGTAAAGTGAATGCTTCTTTATCTGTGCTTCAGATCTGTGACTAGAAGCAGAAATGTTAGGCATGAGGTGAAAAGATACTTACCTCCAAAAAAAGCCCAGGCAAGAACCAGGATGTGTCCTAATCTCCCCAGGGTAAGGTTAAGTCTTCACATCAACGCTTAGTCTAACCTGGGTAACAAACATAAGTAATTACTTTGGCATACCGCGTTAGAGGCAAACATGAAAGCATGCATTTCATTACCATCACCAACAGACATACAGAATTAACTTATTATTAATTAGACCAAATGTTATACTAGCAAAAAAGTTCACTGGATGTTAAAACAATTATAATAAAATGTAAGTGTACATAGTGACACTTCACAAGCATAGTGATCTAGAATTTTGAAATGAAGACAACTTTGCAATCAGTAGGAGAACAGTACAAAACGCTTGTTTTGTAGTTTCACAGATGAATCAAAACTTGGTTCTTGTTTTACACTAGGGATACTAAAGCAATGACAGCACATGGACTATTCAAAAGCTCAATGGTCTTTTTTTGAGGCTCTAGTAGTGTTTCAGCTATGGGGACAGGGTAAAACATTTCTCCAAAATTGAATACGTTACTGGACGTTCTCATGCAACTCAGGGTTCTGGACAGTAACATCTAGGGCCTGAGAAGTGACAGCGGTGCTTTGGGCAAAGTTGAAAAGGTAGTTAAGATGGACATCAAAATGAGAACTGTTTGAGGGATGCGAACAGGAGAGCAAAAGTCGTTACCTCACATTACTGGCCTATTTCCACTTATGAACTAGCCAAGAGCAGCATTCACCAGAGAGGATTCACGTGTCGGTAGGCACAACACTTCATTCTCCAAGGTCTTTGATGATTTCCAAAACGATAGTTGAGCTCTTGGGCGCAATGAAGCATTATAAATGTGCCAGCACCAGGATGACATTTCATTTTGATTCTGTTTTTAACACACCCAGCCCACCCACACATGACTAGCTTCAGCATCAGTGTGGACCCTCCAGCAGCCTCAACTATTATCCCCAATTACAACTAGGACAGAACTAAACCAGTTTATACCCAGCAACCTGTTCAAAATAAGATCCTGCTTTTAAGTGTACCCTTTCTAGCAGAATGCTAATTTGTCAACCCACTTACTACATTCCTTCCTATCAGAATCACATTGCATTACATTCTGCTGGCTTGTTAGACCAGGCCATAGTTCTTTAAAGGCACAAGAAATCAGAGCATTTTTAACGGGTTGTTTAATAGGCTTCATGAAGCCAGGATATACAAAATTCTTAGGTGTTGGTACACAGAACAGAGAGCACATAACCTTGACGTAACATTTTAAGAGTGATCTTGAATGTTCAGTCCATCAGAGCATATTATGCACATGTTGATTGCAAAGAGCAAAGTACCTTAGGCAAACTGCTGAAGGCTGCAAATAACACCTGGTATACAGTCCCACGAGCTGAAGTTGGTTCACCAGTCAAAGTAATTCACTCTTTGGATATGGAGTATACAAATCTTTAGCAATATCAAGGTGGTTTGCTGGAAACTACTGCTCCCGCGTAGCATTCCTGCCTTGCTACACTAAAGGAATGCATTACAGAACTGAAGGAGAAAAGTACTTAAGAGCACATCACAGCTTGTCAAGCTTCTAATGTAAATTTAATAGGTTTTTTTTAAAGACTACAATTTGCTAGAACTCCAGTTAAAACAAACAAAAAAGCTTTAATCGAAACAGTGCTACTGATAGTGTTCCGATTGAGCATAAACATGGGCATGACTAAATTGTCTTAGAAGCTATCAGGCTGTGTCGAACAGGTTACGATTCAGTGGAAACAAGTTCATTGCAAATGAAGTAATAAAAAAATAAAATAAAAAGAAATCTCAAATTTTATTACCAAGTGTCCATTTGTCCTGCAACACCAGGTAGGCATATTCAACTTCAGGTACTAAGACCAATATTAAGCATCAAGGCTTACAGTAATTAAATCTACAGGATATTTGTGTCCTCTGCCATGAGGACAGAGATCCTGAAGAAAACTTTGAACACGATAAAAAAAGGACTAAAGATGCTGCCAAGTTATACACTACAACCAGATACCACAAACAGAAAAAGAAAAGAAAGTCTTCAAGAGCGCATCTTTTAAAAAACAGCCAGCGAAGGGACGATCTTGCAATCAGGAAGTTTGTTTTTGTATTTAATCTTGTGTAGCTGAGGACAAGAAGTAGGCACAAGTGTAAAGGCACTGCAGCATTGGGACATTTCACATAGTAGACTAGAGTCTATTCATATTGTGCCAGGTCTCACATCTTACTCAAACAGGAAAGCATCAGGGCAAGGGGAAATGGAGTTGAACTTATGACCCATGAAAAGGACACTAACTCAGTGGAAAAGAAATCACTTTGCTTCATGGTAGGGTGGTGGAAGGCTGTACTTCATTATTTTAAAGAACTGCTTGTTTGCTTCTGTTAGGAAATGCATTTTAACATACTAATCCAGGAGCACAGGCTTTCGGATTTTGAGCAGCACCGTCAGACTTTCTGGGAGGCTAGGCAATCGGGTCCAGTCCATACTAAACATTACTAGACCATACTAACAGTGAGATCATGGCAACTACACTACGTCATCATACTTACTATAGCTGTCATAGCTGTCTCTGTAGGATCCCCCAGAGCGGCCACCATAACCACCTTCGCCTCCACTTCTAAAAATAAATGCATACATATTGTTTCAGGCCAAGGTACATTATCATTGTAAAGCCCTCAGTAAACTATGGACCTAGACACCATTTTAAATAACTTGACACTGTTTTCCAGGTGGGTACAGTCATGGGGTAGAAGAGAAAGCCAGCAAGCTAACCTCTCCAATTAAGAATTGAATAATGTCCTAGAATCCATTTTGAACCATTATGCTTTCAAGCTCAGTCTTTTTTTTAAATTAACCTTTATTTAACCAGGTAAGTTGACTAAGAACAATTTCTTATTTACAGCAACGACCTGGGAGCAATTAGGGTAAAGTGTCTTGCCCAAGGACACAACGACATTTGGCTCAGTCGGGAATCGAACTGGCAACCTTCTGACTACAAGTCTGACTCCCTACCCACTGAGCCATCTGCGCCCCAAGTCATCATATCCAGAAATAAGACAGTTAATCAAGATCTTACCTGGCTTCTCTGTAACCTCCACTGCTTCCTCCAGAGGAGTATCCTCCTCCACCTCCACTCCTGTAGCCGCCACCATAACTTCTGTCTCCACCTCCGCCACCATAACTTCTGTCACTTCCCCCATAGCTCCTATCGCCACCATAACTTCTGTCTCCTCCATAGCTTCTTTCTCCACCACCATAGCTTCCACCACCTGAGAAAAATGCAGATTTCAGTCAAATAACCGCTATTGATATTAAAGCATAAATCAGGGCATGGCATAGAGCAAATGGAAGCTAACCACTTCCCAATGCAAGCAATTAACACCTCATGAACAACCACACCCACCTCTTCCTCCTCTTCCACCCCTGAAGCCTCCTCTGAAGCCCCCGGAACCTCCCCTGAAGCCACCGCCGCCGCCACCACCACCACCGCCTGACCTTCCTCCTGACTTGCCAGCCTCATCCACGCGGATCATCCTGCCATCAACAGACTGATAGACAAGAAAAAACAAGCTATAAAAACAGACAATAACATAAAAGATCTGCACACGGCCAGTAAACAGTACACTTACCTTGCCATTCATTGCAGCCATTGCATCTTTGGCATCTTCTGGATTTTCAAATGTCACAAAGCCGAAACCCCTGGACCTCCTTGTTTCTCGGTCTCTAACAACGTCAACTAAGAAAGAGTCAAAAAATATTCAGTATACATACAACCATTTTATTACTATACATTGCTAAATGTTCCTGGTAAACCGAAAACAGTAAAAATGTATGGCCCGGTTATTGTCCCGCATCAATAAAATCAGAGAGGAGACAACAGCAGTGTCTGTCCATGGGTTTGTTCCCATGTCACAGCTTATGTCTGGCCATACTATGCATGCTTTTGCCAAAGCTTCAATGAATGACCTGCTTTACTGCTGACATGCAGCATTTTCATATTCATTTATTAGCACATGTAGGAAACTAAGTAGATTAACATGTGCTTGCATAGTTGTAGTCTGTTCATTCATTTATGTGCCCCAATCTCTGCTGTAGCTGAATTGTAATAGCAGTCTCGAAATCCACAAGTTGGCAGCCCTGATCGAGCCTATATTTGCAATCTACAAAAAAATGTATGCATCAAGGGTAGAATGTATTTATTCACAGTTGCATTCAGTCAAAACCATGTAATTTACCAAACTCTAGATCAAAATGCTTGTGTGCATGTTCATATATGCAAATTCTGGAATGTTGTAGCTAAATGTTCCAATAACATTTAAAACAAACAGTATTACCTACATTTCTACCGTAACTGGTCCATTTCCCTCAATGTGTTTTTATACTAGTTCATTCAACGAATGTAGCTAGATTTTTGTTAAAATACATAGTGCCTGGCAACCCTATATTGTACAATGACTTAATGACTAGCAAGATCTAACCTAGAAAAACTAGTCTTGGCAACAGCTTGGTGTTCATAGCGTGTGTTAACCTAGAAATATTCACTGCCCATGTTGTTAACCAGAACTACTTAGCTATGTAGCATTTAGAAAGAGGCACAAGCAAACAGAAACTGCTGAATTACTGTGAAGATATCAAGTACACTACACACACACACACCACCTTATACTCAAGTGATTCGCCCTGAAGGGCGAGTTGTGGGTGTGCAGAGCATAGCGAGCAGTCCAGTTTCACTTTCCTCAACCTGATGTTATGCTAGATTAAGACAAGGAGATCCGGCTACGCAACATACCTTTAGCAATATTTCCATACTTGGAAAACGCCTCTTCCAGTGAAGTTTCGTCAGTGTCAAAACACAATCCACCAACAAAAAGTTTCCCTTCATCAGACATGTTGGATGTTCTAGGAAGAGAAAATCGCCAAGAAACATTGATTAATTGGCTGTGAACATCACAAGGCACTAACTGGCACACAAAAGAAAAAATATCTAATTTCACTTCCTCATGTTTACCGCCATTGGAGCATGTCCTTGAGCTAGCTAGTCAAATCCTCAATGCTAGAGTAGCACTAATTTATGTATTGCCAATTGGTACGAGCAGGTATACAAGTTACTACTGATATTGATGATTAAACAAAACCTGAATGCTTATCCGTGTTTTAATTTTAAATATGAGAATTTGGTTGAGAATTCTTATCTACATAAAAGTGACATATTGGTAAAACTATATTACAGTTTTACAGGTCTATGGTTTAGTTACGCACATTCTGTCGGCATAAAAACGGAAATACTGTACTAGCGCTGTGGAGCCAACCATAGGGAAACAACGCCATTTTATTCCACCATTGTGTTCGTATTTAAATGCGTGAAGCAGCCATGTTTCAAGCCGTGCATGGAAAGTTACTTATCATTCTGAATTATTGTGTTCGACATAACATTAACTACCTGGAATATGGGGTAAATTTTAAACTATGCCAAATAACATACTGTATGAATTATACATTAAACGCCATAGACGTCAACACCCAGCAGTTCGTTAGCTATCATACAAAGGCCGTTAGCTAGCTAAATCGTTAGCGTCGTTAGGCTTGTACCGTAGTGTAAACCAGTCAATTTAATATAGATCCACAACTTTCAGTACTGGCCCATATAACTCACCCCGAATGTGAAACGTCGCTCATCTTATTATAGTTTAACCACTGACAAAATAACGTTAGTCAATTATGGAGTCACACAAACGGTAACTACTGTACTGTACAGTACAGGACTAGAAACGTGCCATATTAGCAAACGTAGTTAGCTATCAAACTCTAGCGCACGGCCATTTTGTAGGTAGGAACAACCTGGTTAACGTTAACTACTAGTGTGAATTTTACCCTCTAACTAAATATAACTCCTTACATGTAGCTATTTAAAAGTAAAAAATATAATTGGCACAGACTCAAATAACGACAGTACATCTACAGTAGAGACCAATCGTGTTAGCGTGACTTGTACAGTACTGTAGCTAGTCTACTCATACATCAACTACGAAACATTCGCATGCTATATTGTTACGCCAAACAGCCCTAACCCCTATACGACGAAATAAAATGTCAACCAAAATACAGTACAATGTCGAAATTAACAACGCAACCTTCGCTACGTTCCCCACGATAAATGTTGTAATTTAGTTGATAGTTACCTCTGTGTGGTTTGGCGCGGTGTGTGAGAGATCAAAATGGCTCCTGTTTATGAGCATCCGCGCGAGTCATGCATAAATAGCAAAAGGGGCGTGTGCTTAGAAGTAGAACTAGCTCAGTAGCTTGCCTCCTAGGTTGCCGCCGGCCGGGCTTGGTATGGCCAAAACAGAGCTGTTCAGAAACTGAAACTACATGACTGGAGACGGAAGTCATCACGTGAAGTCGGGGCAGGGTCTTCTACGACAAATACAAAGTCGAATTACTGTTGTTGTTTCAAAGTGTGAAAACCGTTTCATACAAAACCCAGGGTTCTTGTCTATTCACGTCTTTGTTCAGGTTTACTTTGCCCAATTTGTTCACACTCTGCACTCGAACCAAATGCTACAGTTCCTCGACCAAAAAACGCCGACCATATTGTCCACTGCGTGTAAAACTGGCGCTATAGAGTTAAAAAAAGTGTCATCAATAGTGTACCATGTACTGTATTTGTGCTCTATGTCATGGCTTCCGCCCCAGCAAAATGTGATTGACCACTTGTCTCTGTGTTCTTTTTATATCTGGTTAACTGGTCTTCATTAGCTACATACACTTTGCCTACCAGGACTAGTACCTCCAGTCAGGGGCGCCCCCAAGGATTTTGGTCCCCATGACAAAAAATCTAATTTGGCCCCCTCTGCACAGCTGTTGTAGTTTTTACCTATTTTTTGTGGCCCCTGTCAGTCATGGGCCCTTGGAATTGTCCTAACTTTTCCCCCCTATACGGCACCCCTGCCTCCAGTAGTAGCCTCTGGTCCTAACTGACCATGGTCGGACTCGGACTGAAAAACGGCCCAGGACTTTGAAACAAGACCGGCCCACAACCCGTGTACAGTCCCCAAATACAAATGAACACCATGCACTATAGAGAGCCGAAGTATTCGAAAAAATATGAACAAGAGTCAAGGGAGAGATAATTATTATTTTTTGATTAAATTATTTAAATAATAAATAATTTTACATGTCAAAAGATAAACGATTTGACGTAAAGAAGTTGACCAACATTAGGTTTTGTGTGAGATTGCTAAGTGAACTACATCTCTCGTCTCTAACAACATACATCACCAGCCAGAGAAATATGGCTGTGTGACCATTATTTATATTTTTTTTTTACTTTTTCTATTTATTTTATAGAAATAAGATATGAACTCCATTTACCTGATCATTTTGTCTTAATTAGGGACTTCCCAAAACTTGTGAACTCAACAAGTAACTGAAAAGTAACTGGAAAAGTAACTTTAACTAACACTGGCTAGGGAGACATAAACAGAGGGAAACAGATAGAAAGCAGAGGCTAGGGAGACATAAACATCAAGGGAAACAAATAGGAAGCAGAGGCTAGGGAGAACAAAAGATAGAGGGATACAGATAAGAAGCAGAGACTAGGGAGAAAGAAACGTAGAGGGAAACAGATAGGATGCAGAGGGAGACAGGAACTAAATGGATACAGATGTAAAGCAGAGGGAGACAGAAACACAGCTACTGAGAGGAAGCAGAGGGTAGGGAGACATAAATGTAGAGGGAAACAGATAGGAAGCAGAGGCTAGGGAGACAGAAACATCAAGGGAAACAAATAGGAAGCAGAGGCTAGGGAGAACAAAACACAGAGGGATACAGATAAGAAGCAGAGACTAGGGAGAAATAAACGTAGAGGGAAACAGATAGGATGCAGAGGCTAGGG
The DNA here is from genome assembly GCA_016801145.1 of Umbra pygmaea. Lineage (NCBI taxonomy): Eukaryota > Metazoa > Chordata > Actinopteri > Esociformes > Umbridae > Umbra > Umbra pygmaea. Next base: position 5,313 of record JACXGM010016541.1, on the reverse strand, counting down.
AGACAGGAACTAAAGGGATACAGATGTAAAGCAGAGGGAGACAGAAACACAGCTACAGATAGGAAGCAGAGGGTAGGGAGACAGAAACATCAATGGAAACAAATAGGAATCAGAGGCTAGGGAAACAGAAACGTAGATGGATAAAGTTAGGAAGCAGAGGCCAGGAAGACGGAAAACATAGAGAGAAACAAATAGGAAGCAGATGCTAGGGAGCCAAGAACATAGAGGGATACAGATAGGAAGCACAGGCTAGGGAGACAGAAATATCAAAGTAAACAAATAGGAAGCAGAGGATAGGGAGACAGAAACACAGAGGGATACAGATAGGAAGCAGAGACTAGGGAGACAGAAACATCAAGGGAAACAAATAGGAAGCAGAGGGAGACAGAAATGTAGAGTGAAACTGATTGGAATCAGAGGCAAGGGAGACTGAAACTTAGAAGGAAACAGTTAGGAAGCAGAGGCTATAGGGAGACCGAAACATAGAGGAATACAGATAAGAAGCAAAGACTAGGGAGACAGAAACATCACGGGAAAAAAACATCAAGGGAAACAAATAGGAAGCAGAGGGAGACAGAAATGTAGAGTGAAACTGATTGGAATCAGAGGCAAGGGAGACTGAAACTTAGAAGGAAACAGTTAGGAAGCAGAGGCTAGGGAGACAGAAACATAGAGGGAAACAGTTAGGAAGCAGAGGCTATAGGGAGACAGAAACATAGAGGAATACAGATAAGAAGCAAAAACTAGGGAGACAAACATCAAGGGAAACAAATAGGAACCAGAGGATAGGGAGACAGAAACATAGAGGGAAACAGATAGGAAGCAAAAGGAGACAGGAATGCAGAGGGAAACAGATAGGATACAGAGACTAGGGAAACAGAAATGTAAAGTGGAACTGATCGGAATCAGAGGCAAGTGAGACTGAAACTTAGAAGGAAACAGATGGGAAGCAAAGGGAGACATAAATGCAGAGGGAAACAGATAGGAAGCAGAGGCTAGGGAGACAGAAACATAAAGGGAAACAGACAGGAAGCAAAAGGAGACATACATGCAGAGGGAAACAGATAGGAAGCAGAGGCTAGGGAGACAGAAACATAAAGGGAAACAGACAGGAAGCAAAGGGAGACATAAATGCAGATGGAAACAGACAGGAAGCAGAGGGTAGGGAGACATAAAAATCAAGGGAAACAAATAGGAATCATAGGCTTGGGAGACAGAAACGTAGTGAGATACCCACTGCACATCTCAGTTATACCAAATTATGTTTTCAGGAAACTATTTTGAAAACCCCAATTACATTATATGCCAACATATTTTGGGTCTTTTTACCTTTCAGCTGCACATTTTCCTATTAAGTTATATTCATCCTTATATTACGTTGCCCCTGCACTTTTTTTCGCGGATTCATGCGAGAACATTCCCCACACATTCCATACATTCCATAGCATTCCAAATGATATTACAACATTCACGGTTAATGTTAGCGTTAAGGTTAGGCATGAGGTTACTAACGGTTAAGGTTAGGCATGATGTTACTGAGGTTAAGGTTAAGACAATCACCTGTCTGCATCATGCTGCAATGGACAACAAACACACACAAAGTGTTCATCTGGATTTGAACTCGTGAACGCCGGCATAAAAGTTGCACATTTATATACCTGTCCACCATCTCCAACCCCCACTCTAGGAAAATCTGAGCTACTTACATGCTACATCATGGTCTTCAAATGTTCATGTTTTCAACTTTCAATTGTTTTTTTTTTCCATATTAAATTTTGGTCTCTTGGAAACAGACACTACAGTTGCCCAAGTCCGGATTAGATGCCTACACCAACTTTGCCATGTAGAAATAATTCTGACTTCTGATTAAGGTATTGTTCAATGAAAGGAAAATGTCTGCCACTAAAGTTCTTATGAACTGGGTCCACGTGGCGTAGTGGGCTAAGTTGTGGGATTGCATGACAGTCTACATCATGATAGTCACAGGTTCGAGCATGACTATTGGTTCTCTGACTTTCCCCGGGCCTCCTGCACGAGGCAGCGCAAATTGGCATAGCGCTGCCAGGGATTTAGGTTACAATAAGTCAGATTATCTATCCTGCCATGTTGCTCCCCAGCAACTCCTTGTGTCCAGGTCGGGCACCCGTGTGTTTAATCACAGAAGTATAATTGGTGAACGTAATCATCCAGTGCATGATCCGACTAAATGCTTCCTCGTTGGATTCGCAGTTTAAAAAGAATTGGCGGCTGGGTGACAGACTTCGTGTAATGCAGAGACTTAGCCCATTATGCCACGCGGAAACCCATGACTGAGGCAATATCTAGCAAGCTTTCACTGCCCATACATTTTTATTGAACATATCAAAATCAAAGGTCATGTGTATTGATAGGAAGAATAGCTGATGTGATTATTACAGATGAGGATGTGGAACTTGAGCAGGTCTCCTCATAAGTAAGTGAATTAGGGTTAGATTGCATACTGTCCTTCCATCATCACATTACAAAGCAACAGGTCAAGGTTCAATCTAGACTTGGGTTTCTTTATCGTAATCGCTCATCCTTTACCCAATCTGCTAAAATCACTATGATTCAGATGAAAATACTACTAATACTAAATTTTGGAGATGTAAGTTAGAGGTCGACAGGTAAGAGAGCTCTTATTTGGCTAGATGTTCTCTATTATTCAGCCATCAGATTTGCCATCAATGCTCCTTACTGGACAAGACAATGCATTTTGTACACCTCCATACACTGGCCTTTGTAATATATCCAATGGTAAACCCTCTTAGACCACACTCCCCCTATCTAAGATGTCTAGTGCAGCGCTCTTTCTCCTCATACTGAATCTTCTCTGCTAGGTACAGCCAGTTAAAAATCTCTAAAGCAAAAACATATTGGGTCACTATCCTTTCAATATACTTCACCTATAGATTGGAATCAAGTACAAAATCTATAAAACTCAAAACGTTTGTCACCACTGCCAGTTTCAAATACAAAATGACTAACCACACTCACTGAAACCTGATACTGCTTCTTGTGATATGATGTTCATTGTAGTTCTCAAATACATCAAATACAAAAATTGCTACAATTATCTGTATATTTTTTTCATGTAACTAATCAGTAAAACGTTGCATTTTCTAAGTAATTTCTTACTTAAGAAATTCACACATCGCTGGTTGTTTCTTCTTGCTTTGGACTAGTCTTGTTCAGCAGTTGTAGGGATCTGAGTAATATTATTTTAGCTAACCCAAGACAAACTCAATTTATTCAGAGGCATTAACTAATGCACAATGGGCAGAACAAGACTTCCATTTCATCAGTTGTGGTGTGCTGCTACTCAACTCAACACATTGGTGTCTGAATTTGGAGGCACCGTAAGGGCACATTTGTTTTTTGTTTTTCTTGCTATATAGGCTACATTCACTCTACAAGCCAAAGCATTTGGCGCAAAACTGAATAAAGCACTGAGATGAACATGCCATTCAAACCCCTATAAACAACGACAACAGACAGGGACAGTTTTGCAGCCTTGCCGATATAGGTTTTCGTGCACTAAACAAGGCAGAAGAACATTGATGTCGACCACAGCAAGTCTATAAATACCAGAGCAACCAGGCCAGTGAGTGCTCCTATCCTCTGCCTTACCTCCTACACATGCTCTGTGGCTTCCTGTTCGTTACCACGGTTTTCCACGCAGCGCTGACTGCCTCGCCGCCTCCTCACACTCTCTCAGGTATAGGTTGCTCTAGAGAACCCGAAGGGAGATATCTGCTTTTCCCCTAGGGTACGAGTCACCACATGAGGCACCACATCACTACAATCCAGATACATTCTCAGCCATTGTCATTCATTGGATAGATAGTTGGGCAAGAAATAGGAGAGTTTTCGATGAAAGAGCAGTAGGCCAGACTCAAAGCCACGCTGCAGCTTTACATGTGCACTTGAGGCAGCATCATAAACCATGGGAGCACCCTGGAACACAACCACTCTATATTAATATGTAGAAACATAAGAATAATTTATTTTGATTTGGTCCAGGTCTTTTGTAAATGAAACACACATTTTCCTTTGCACAGATTGATAGATCTTTGTCTTTATGTGTCTTTAGCTAATTACCTTTTTGCTATCCTTCTTCCCCAGTTGTGCTTCCACACAGGTATTCAGGGCATGGTACTGAAGATAGCTAATTATCACATGTTGCCTTTCATCCGTCTTCCATAAACAAATGCTAACCCTAAGGTGTTAAGTAATTTATATTTTTCTTATTTTTTAAACAATTTCTCATTAATGTAAAAAAATAGTTCTTCAGGTTTACAAAACCTTATTGCAAAAGATTTGAAAGAGGACACCTAGGATTTAGTGGATAAACAAATATTTTGGACTGGATGTGTAATACTCTATGTTTTTCATAGGTGTCATGGGGCACATTCAGGGATGTATTGGCTTGACATTGCAACTTTTATAACCAGTTTCCAAAAATCCCAGAATGGATCTTTAAAATTCAGATAGCTTAATGAAAAGATGCTACAAATGAGTTAATTAGGCCTTCTTTAATTCACAATGTTATTCATTTGGGAGCCCAGACCGTTAGTAATGATTGAATTGGTGTAAAAAATGGGTTGTACATATCTTAAAATGTGCACATTTAAATTGGTCTTTTAGTATGCGTGTGCACAAACTCAATGAATTGAAGTATACATAACTTCATAACTTCAATCCAAATAAATTAGGAACCTGCAAGTAATTATGTAATTTAATAGGTTGCTTTATGTACAGTACTCTTATGTATATGAGAATTCATGTTTTATAAACTGTTTAATTCTAGTATGTTTGCACTAACATACAATCAGACACAGGGGGGCACTGTAAGTGCATGTAAGGAAAGAACTGGCACCTGCATTGTGATAGTGATGGTTGGAGCATTGCTCTCACAGACGTTTATTGACTGCAGCAGATAGGGCCATATCCAGACAGTGGGCTCTCTGTTGTTTTGATTGCTATTCTGTAGATGCAGTTTTGCAGAGGCAGTGTGAGCCTGGATGTGTTCATGTTTGGCTGCCGTGTTGTGGTGTTTTACCTCATATAATTATCCCACACAACACAGCTGTCTGCCCAGGGCATAGACCCCATTGCCAAGCCGAAATGTATAAGCAGAGCAAAAAAACTATCGCTCTGCTAAAATAGGAAATCAATGTGCATGTATAATTTCAAAGATTGCTTTGATATGTCGCAAAATTTGAAATCACTCCACCTAATTAACCTACACAATCTTCACATTTCCTCCCCTTTTAAAGCAGTATAACAACCACC
>JACXGM010016540.1:0-11323 GCA_016801145.1 Umbra pygmaea | reverse complement strand
TAGCCATTTGTATTTATATATTATTCAAAATGTCTTTGTCCTTTTCAAAACTTACATGTAATATACACTTGTTTTTTTTACTTTTGTTCGTTGCTGTGTGCTATTATTATATTGGTCGCTATGTGCTACTCTAACATTAGTCACTATGTGTTCCTATTACATAGAAGTCATTCGCACAAAGCAAAATCATTTGAAAGATGGGTGTTTAACATTGTTTAATAGAGTTGTCTTTTCAACGTCCTTTGCTCAGTAGTTATGTGCTACTCCCTTGATGTTGACTTCATACTTTGGCTAGCCTGGCCCAGTTCTACTCAACTGGGCATAGTGCAAGCAATCTGGTTACATTTAGATTTAAGCAGTGACAATTAGACTTCCAGTAGTTATTCAGGCTGAAATTGTATCAGTCTACTGTATGTATGTGTTTCGGCCTGGTCTTGATAAGAACTGTGTATTGTATCCTTGTATTTACGTCCTCTGACCAGAATACTGGGCAGTCACACCCACACGGAACCGCTATTTTTTAATAAAACACCACCAGCTGGTGTCACTGTTTTTTCAGAATTACAGTAGAGCACTCCATTCTGGCCAATCAGAGGAGGGCCATGGTCAGGACATGTTCACACCGCAAAACATTACGACCCATTCTATGTGTGTGTGTGTGTGTGTGTGTGTGTGTGTGAGTGTGTGTGTGTGTGTGTGTGTGTGTAAGATGTATTTCATCTGAGAGAATAAATCAAAACGTTGGAGGCCAGTGCTCTTATGTCGTTGGCACGTTCCATTAGCAGTGTTACTGCAGAGGAAAAGTGCAATGCTCTCTCTTTCTCCCCCCCCCTTAGTGTTGAGGAAGCCACCGTCTTACACTCACATCTCCCGCTCATCTGACTAGGCGGCCGCTGAGATATTGCCTCGGCACGGAGCTGCTAACAAGATCCACGTTGTCTTTAATAAAGCAGCCTTTTAACGTTAGGCGAGCTCAGAGACAAAGACAGCCGCACAGAGAGACTTTGGCGGAGTCAATCAAACTCGGCGTGTGACTCTAAGCGTGTAACAGGCATAGAAGAGGAACAGATGAGGAATAATACCAATTTCTCAATATGTTTTGTCCAAAGGCTAAGTTGTTGCTCATTCTCACTCTGGAAGTGTACCGCCCCGGGGCGTTTAAACATGTCGCTTTTTTCTGTGGGGTTCCACTGCTCTGACGGCGTGGGAAGTATTCCCTATATGGTGCAATAATTTGGACAGAGATCCATTACCACTAGTGCACTACGAAGGGAACTAATGGAAATAGGCTGCTTTTTGAGCCGCAGCCAATGTTTCTGCAACTGTTAAAGATGAATGTAGGCGATAAGAAGACAACACGCAGCCTCGTAAGGGACAGACCCAACCTTCATGCGAGAGAAAAGGTAAAGAGGATGGCTCCCACTCTCTTCTTTTTCACGTTGTCTTTTTCAGGAGAATCACGAGACATCTCACAGTTTCTCCCAGAAACTCTCCCAGTGGATTCTACAGTATCTGTGTCGACTCCGGCAGCAAGTCCAGACAGGAATGGACTTGCTGAGCGACAAGGATGAAGATTTGACTTTATCTTGATGCATTATTGCAAAAAGCCGGCGAGACAGCGAGAGCGAGCGAGAGATGGCTGCTTTTCGCTCCCTCCTCTGAGCTAAGCTGGAGTGTGTAAACACAACCTTTAGCCCACACACTGACCTCATAAACCAGGGCCCAAGTTCCCCATGGTTCCAAAATAGATGCTAAAAATAGAGCCTGCGTCTGTCTTCTGGGACCACACCTATCCTCTGTCCTCCCGCCAGAGCCACGTGCTCTCAAAGTGGAGTCCACTTACATTGGTTGGACAAGAGTGGGAGAGCATGGAGGAGAACGAGAGACAGACAAGGGTTGCGAGATAAAAAGAGAAAAGTGGCGTGAGCTGGTAGAAATGAATAATAGAGTAAAAGAGGTGCTAAGAAATAAAAAATAAAAACAGGAAAAAAACATCCAACTTACCTTTCATGATTTATGGTGTGAAACAGCACTAAGAATTGGTAGAAGTGTGACTGCATTACCTGGCCATCTTGGTCTGAGAGTGTTGCTAGGGTGTTGCTAGCTGCTGCTAAGCGGGTCTGTCAAAGGTTGACTTAGCCCACGCTGAGGTAAAAGCCCAAACGAGTAATGGTGCTAAATGTGTCATGTGGGCATGGGGCAGTCATCAGTGTGAAAAGCGTCCAGATGAACATTAATAAGTAACACTAAAATGGCTTCCTTTTCATCCAAAATGTCACCTTCTCTATGGAATAGTACATTACAGACCCCTCAGCTGTCCGCTGTCCATCTGACACCATGGACTAAGTATTGGCCTGTTCATTATTCTTTCAAACAGAAATGAATAGAGTCCAGACCAGCAAGTCTTTGCAGCGATATCTCACTTCCACGATGCTGAAGTATTAATCCTACTGAAAGGTGTGGTAAAATAACGCCTCAGTTACCTCTGCAACAATTCTATTCCCCTGAAATCTTCGTCCTTCCTGCCCTTTCACACCATATATTTTACATAAAGTCTTCCATTAAACCTCTCCTGCCCTTCTTGCGTCCCTCTCATGCTTTTCTTACCCCTCTCTCCTTTCCTCCCCCTCTATCTCTGGAGACTGTCATTACAAGGGCCCTGATGTCATTTGTAGAGCGGCGAATGATGCAGTGTGTCGGCGGGGGGTAAAATAGGTAGCCTGGGCTGTGTACGCTGTAATCTGCCTGTCATGGCCGCCTCTTCTTGTTCACAGGGAGACCCATTACAGACGTCTCCTGCTCACCCTCTCAGGACAGGGAGGGAAGCCTGCTCACTCTCTCATTTAAATTACGCTGAACATGGGTTTTAGCGATAGCAATGACGTGCCCACGACAGGACAGAGACAGGGACAGGGGGGCAGAGAGAAAATAAGCTACTAACAACAAAGACACAGACAGGAAATAAAAGCCTGCACACCTGCCCACCACTAATCTTTATAATATTTTTATTCCATTTGTATGTATATATATATATATATATATATATACATACACATTATATCAATTCCACATTGGAAAATTAATTTAAGATCAATTTCTATCAAAACACATGGGTGTTCTAAGCCCTTTCGTATGCATCTGATTGGTCACTTCATTCTGCAGCAGGGCGTGAACTTAAACGCATGAGCAAGGTCATGGAGGAATATCTTCAGGGAAAAGAAGAGCAAGGAGTTCCGCAACAGATGGCATGTCCTCCACAGAGCCCTCATCTCAACATCATTGAGGCTGCCAAAGTCTGTAGAGGAACTGTGGCAAGTTCTCCAAGATGCTTGAAACTATGTATCAACCAGCCAAAATAGAGAATTGAAGCAGTTTTAAAGCCAAAGGTCTTTCACAACATATATTGGTGGTGTAGAGAGAAGTGGCAAGAATAGTGAAGGTGAAAGGAAAAGTAATTAACAACAACGATGAGTCAAAACCATAAGTGTATATACAACCCCAGTTCCGAAAAAGTTGGGACAGTAGGGAAAATGCAAAAAAAAACATAATTTCAAAATTCTATTCAACCTGTACTATATTGAAAACACATTAACACATTATGCGACATTTAACTTTGTGAATTGAATTAATTTTTAAAATAAATTGTACACTCATTTTAAATCTGATGACTGCAACAAACTCACAAAAAGTTGGGACGGTCAAATGTTTACCTTTTCCACCTCTTCTTTTAATAACACTTATTAACCTGTTCATCACCAGGGGACACGGCACCGGGACCTTTTCGCGCACGTCACATACATTGGTTAATTACATATTGTAAACATGCGCGAAACCCGTCATACTGCTGGAACGGCAAGGATCTCATCTGCTTTTGGGCACTGAAGACACCATTTGGTTAGTTTGAGCAATCTGAATTTTCTCCCAGTCATCCATTATGCATGTCCTCACCTGTACAACTGTATCGTGTCTTTGTTGCCTTTTTTTGAGCTTCAATGCGCCACACATTCTCTATCAAAGACAGTCCAGGACTACAGGCAGGCCATGCTAGCACCCACTCTCTGCTTTTGCAACTACGCACTTGTAATCCCGGCAGAATATGGTTGGCCATTTTCCTGCTTGAAAATGCAGGGACTTCCCTGGAAAAGATGACGTCTCTGTGTCAGCATATGTTGCTCAAAAATGTGTACATATTTTTCTGCATTAATGGTGCCCTCAAAGATATGCAAGTTAAACATGCCGTGTGCGGAACACTTTAGTAAACTTTTGTCATGATATTACAACTGCCATCGATACAAGACATTACTGTGCAGCAGTCTTTATCGATCTGGCCAAGGCTTTCGACTCTGTCAATCATCACATCCTTATTGGCATTTCTTAACTCGTTCCAACATGAATAGAGCAGTAAAAGGTGATGTGATGTCATCACATCCTTATTGACTCAATAACCTTGGTTTATCGAACTACTGGTCCGATAGCGTTCAACGTGTTAAATCTGAGGGTCTGTTGTCTGGACCTATGAATGTCTCAGATTCGGGTGCCAGAGGGTTTGATTCTTGGGCCAACACTTTTCTCTGTATATACCAATGATGTCGCTCTTGCCGCCGGTGACTCTAAGATCCACCTCTATGCAGACGACACCATTATATATATACATCTGGCCCTACATTGGACTGCGCTAACAAACCTCCAAAAGAGCTTTGATGCCATTCAACAGTCCTTCTGTGGCCTTCAACTGCTCCTAATCTCTAGCAAAACCAAATGCATGCTTTTCAACCAGACACTGCCTATACCTACCAGCCTGACTAGCGTCTAAACTAGAATATGTGGAAACCTACAAATACCTAGGTGTCTGGTTAGTCTGATCTCTTTAATCTCCAGTCCCACATTAACCATTAAATCTACGATTGGCTTCCTATTGCGTAACAAGTCCTCCTTCACTCACGCTTCCAAACGCCTTGGTAAAAATGACCATCCTACCGATCCTAGACTTTGGCAATGTCATCTACAGAATCTTCGGTATATATAGTTTTTTACACCTGCTTACAATTCAACCACAGTACCTTATCTCATAAAAGAGAAATTACTATATTGTACTACTGTCCTCTACCAAACTATAATCTACACTCTAAAAAATGATTCAGTGGCTTAGTAAATATCACAGTAAAAAACAACTATACTATCTCAATAAAATCTCTGAATATCAGTTAAATGATTGTTTGAGTTGTACAAACCAAAATAAAGGCATTCAACAGTTAATTTTGTGTTAAATTTGCAATTTTTATTTAGGTTTATTTCACAATTTATTTTAGTATTTGCCCAACAAATAACATTTTGTAGATATCCTTAATCTGTTTGGTAAATTGCAAGCAAAATATTTGAGAATGAATTACTTATACTGATTAGTTTCAAGAACCACAATTATCACTCATTCTAAATTAACAATCTGTCAACATTAACAATTACTCAAGAAATTAAGTAAATTACGTTCCAAACGTTAATTTTAATCTCAAGTCCTCATGAGAAACTTGTTTCCACTTACACAGGAAGTGCAGATGGCTCAGTGGTTAGCCAGGCAGACTTGTAGTCAGAAGATTGTTAGTTCAATTCCTGACAAAGTCAAATGTTACAACATTTTTTCACGTGAGATTTTACGTAGATTTACTACATTTTATATGTTATCATACTAAATCTAGTTGTTTAGATCTACTTAATTTTTCAAATGTACATTTACAATATTCATAAGTTATATTTACTTAATTTCACAGCTTTTGAATTTACTCAATATTTTTAAGTGTAAAAATGTTTCACCAATAAAATTGAGTACAGCCCAGTAAAAGTTTAGAGTGTACCCAACTTTACTGTGCTCTTTTCTACTAGAAGTCACCCAAGTCTATTGTACTCTATCTTTACTCTACTGGTCCGTATGGGAAGCTGCTCCAGCCAAGGCCTGTTCACTGTGTTCTACGTCCTGGTTCTGTCCAACTCAAATGGACGTCTGAGTAAATATTTACTTCTACGGGTGGAGTGGCTGGAGAAGGTCCTGCTACCCCACCCCCACTCCCCTCAACCTCCCATCCGGCCTACCCCCTCCCACCGTCTTTATGGCAGCTTGGAGTCACAGAATTGCAAGGAGGAAGATGTTCCCAGGCATCCAGACAGGACACATGGGGTCGCTGGACTGAGTCCTGTGATGTCAACACATTTAAAGGTATATACTGTAAAGGGGATTGGCTATTGGATCAAAATGTACTTGTCTTTTCCCACCAGCACTGGCTGCTAATTAATAGAACAATACAAAACATGATTATTACATTTGTGATGTGTTGCCCCACCCATTTAATTAAACACACAGGCGTGTGATTGGCAAAGGACAAAACCGCCAATCCATAGCATATATGAATGGTAAAGTATGCCCTATGATAAGAACTTATTTGGAAAAAAACATCTTTATCTTATCTGTATATTTTTTTACCCAACTTCAAGAGTTAAAGGTGTTACATGTAATACATGTACTGTAATAAATCCAAAAATGACGCCAATGCCTCGTCAGATATTAAGGAAACATGTTGAGCTGAAATACTATATTTTCTGAAAACAATGCTAATGTCAGTAATTTTTTCTTTTGGAAAAGTACGTTCCATGACGGAATTTATGTTTATGTTTTGGCCTGTGTGTTGTTATCAACTGCCCATTTTGACAGCACGAACGGATTGCCAGGCATACTTGTAAAAACGCAAACCCAGCGCGCTACAGCCACGGAAGCAGCAAACAAACTAACTAAATCATAGAGATTCTACACAACCTAAAAAAACTCTGCATGTTTCTAAACGGTTCCATGACCATAGACGTAGTAAAACACGGTTCGCTTCTCATGATTGTGCTGATCTTGTTCGTCACGTTAGTTTTGATTCTGGGGAGGAGGGGGCGGAGGGGGCGGAGGGATACAACTTTGAATTTGAACTGCAGTACCCATTTTTTAACACTGGCTGTCCGTTTTACATAGCACCTTTAAATGTGCAACATGCAGCTTTTTATTTCAAAAGTAAGTCTACATTTTTATAGGCCTCTTTAGCCTTTGCAGCAAGATTCATTAGAGCCAGCTAGTCCAGCAGAGAAGTTCTCTTTAGCTCTGGATGTTTTTGGTCTGGCCCTAAGTATTTTGGTCTGGCCCTGGTAGCTCCAGACTCAGAGTATTCCATACAGTATGCTACAAACCATTGTTTATTTGTCAATATAATGTGTGCCTTTGTAGCCTCCTCTGCAGAACGAGCCAGCCAGTCAGGGCGTAAGGAATGATCCAGGATAGAAAGGTACGGAAAATTAAGAGAAGATACTGCTGAGTACTTATTTATCTGTACATTTTTTTTACCCAACTTCAAGAGTTAAATGTGCAGGATACAGCTTTTTATTTCAGGATAGTTATGAAACTCATCACTAGTAATGGTAATTACGTATATATCAAATTTATTTTATAAAGCCCTTTTACAACAGCAGTCGTCACTAAGTGCTTTGACATACCTGGCCCAAAACGCAAACAACACAAGTGATGCACAGTGGCTCGAAAAAATCCCTAGTAGGTGGGACCTAGGAAGACACCCCTAGTGAGGCCAGACTCAAAGGGGTGGCCAGTCCTCTTCTGGCTGTACTGGGTGGGGGATCTGAAGGTACACAGCCCATTGTATTACGGTCACATTGATTGGTGGAAGGCTGCTTCTGCTCTAACAATAATACAGCACCAGCCCTTTTCCCCTCAGACTCAGCAAGTGCCCTCTTGGCTCGTATTAGTTTTTAATATTTAATTTACTATAATACTATAAGATTGTACAGTATACCATTCACATGATCTAAAATGTAATTGTCAGATATTTAAAGGCCCCCATCCACCCCCTTTTCAACTTTACCTTCCCTTCAGGCAGGGAAGATAAAAAAGATTTGTTGACTAATTTATTCAGTACTCAGCAATGCCTGACACACACAAACTTGTTTTTAGACACACGTTACCAGTTAGCTGGAGTATTATCCTTTTCAACTTTAAATGAGTAGCAATCTAGAATTTGAGGTAAAATACAATAAATTATGTAATCAACAGCAGAACTTAATAGTTTGTGGAATGCCGAAAGCATTGCTGTGTACATCATTGCGCTGAAAATGAACAACAAACAAGCTGATCTTGGTAGGTATCTTCATTACCTAGCTCTGAGCTCAATTTTAAGAGTTGATACAAAGGTTGTACATAATTTTAGAGCTTATCACCTCCTCCTGACATTGGTCCAAATGTATGGTTTGTGGTGAATGTAACTATGAAAGTACAAGTTAGAAAGATAGTTAGCCAGCAGTCAATCCCTGGTAGCTCCAGCGTCAGAGTATTCCATACAGTATGCTACAAACCATTGTTTAGTTGTCAATATAATGTGTGCCTTTGTATCCTCCTCTGCAGAATGAGCCAGCCAGTCAGGGCGTAAGGAATGATCCAGGATAGAAAGGTAAGGAAAATGAAGAGCAAAGACTGGTCAGTACTTATCAAAATGATGAAACCACTCTTGTAGATCATTATCCAGTTTATGTTGTTATATTTGAAACATGGGTTTACTTATTGTATAAGAATCGGCCATGTGAATGGTGCATGAGGTACAGTCGTAGTCAAATGTTCTGAGAATGTCACAATGCTCTCCACATAATTTGTTGCTTCACTCTTCTTAGATCTGTTTGTCAGTGGTACTATGGTTAATTTGAAGTATAATTACAATCATTCCATGAGGGTCAAAGGCTTTTATTGACAATTACATTAAAGGACAATTCCAGAGTAAATGAAAATTTTTAAATATAGTATTTATAGCTAGAAATTATACACCGCAATTTGAAACATTTACTACGAGTCACAATATTGTCCCAGAGCTATAAACCCTACAACCCTTCATTACCTATAGATTTAGCCAGAATCTGCTAAAGATTCTTTTTAATTTTGCGTCCGTTCCTCCAAGTATTTACACACTCACCGATAGCTACATTGAAGCTTGTGTTGCTACCTCCACTCCAGATAGGCCTGGGGATGGCTGGAAGGAAACCTCATAAAAAATGTATTAGTTAGCCATTTAGCCACTCACCCATTGCTCTAACTCGTCTTTTGTTTGTTATTTCCAAACAATTGCACCAAATATTATACAACCACAATGGCTTTAAATATGACCAAGTATTCTGTTAGGCATTTCTATTCATTTTACATTCTTTCCTCTAAATATTCACAAAATTACAAGATGCTACATTTGAGCTAATAATGGCTAATCCCAGCCAAGTAGATGGTAAATCAGGTCCTTACCTACAGTAATTTGGTTCTTCATCTGGCCTGCCTTTTTTTTATTTGAGCGTCGAACCTCAAATGATTTTACAAACAGATTTAATCATCTTCTTGGCAGGAGATGGTTGAAAGCAAAAACATTTCCTTGTCCCACTCGTAAAAGCTGCATATACTGTACTTCCACCCACTGTACCACAGTATGCCTATTCACGGACAGTCACGTCACTGCAGAGTGAACTCAAAATATTACAGAGGACATCTTAGGAAGTGCAGAACAAATTGACAACGATGTTGAGGTGTTTGAGGGCTGGAGTGTCCCTTTACATTTATGCAAAGAGTCAATATTTGCAGTGTTGACCCTTATTTTTCAAGACCTCTGCAATCCGCCCAGCAGCCCATTTTGCATGATCAATGTTTGGAGGTTGTCAGAATTTGTAGATTTTGGTTTGTCCACCCGCCTCTTGAGAATTGACCACAAGTTCTCAATGGGATTAAGATCTAGGGAGTTTCCTGTCCATGGCCCCAAAATTTTGATGTTTTGTTCCCCGAGCCACTTAGTTTTCACTTTTGCCTTATGGCAGGTGCTCCATCATGCTGGAAAAGGCACTTGTTGTCACCAAACTGTTCTTGGATGGTTGGGAGAAGTTGCTCTCTGAGGATGTTTTCGTACCATTGATTATTCACGGCTTTGTTCTTAGGCAAAATTTTGTGAGCCCACTCCCTTGGATGAGAATCAACCATCTACATGAATGGTCTCAGGAAGCTTTATGGTTGGCATGACACAGGACTGAGGTAGTGCTCAACTTGTCTTTTCCAGACAAGGTGTTTTCCAGATGGCCTAAACAATCAGAAAGGGGATTCATCAGAGAAAAATGACTCTACCCAAGTCCTCAGCAGTCCAATCCCTGTACCTTTTGCAGAATGTCAGTCTGTGCCTGATGTTTATTTCCTGGAGAGAAGTGTCTTCTTTGCTGCCCATCTTGACACCAGGCCTTCCTCCAAAAGTCTTTGCCTCACTGTGCGTGCAGATGCAATCACACCTGCCTGCTGCCATTCCTGAGAGAGCTCTGCACTGGTGGTGCCCCGATCCCGCAGCTGAATCAACTTTACGAGATGGTCCTGAGGCTTGCTGGACTTTCTTGGCCACCCCAACGCCTTCTTCAGAACAATTGAACCTCTATCCTTGAAGTTCTTGATGATCCGATATATGGTTGAATTAGGTTGACTCTAACTAGCAGCCATATCCTTGCCTGTTAATCCCTTTTTGTGCAAAGCAATGATGATGGCACTTGCAGGTAACCATGGTTGACAGAGGAACAACAATGATTTCAAACAACACCCTAATTTCAGTCTGTTACTCTAATTCAGTCAGCATGACAGAGTGATCTCCAGCCTTGTCCATGTCAACACTCTGACATGTGTTAACAAAACAATCACTGACATGATGGCAGCTGGTCCTTTTGTGGCAGGGCTGAAATGCAGTGGAAAAGTTTTTTGGGATTAAGTTCATTTTCATGGCAAAGAGGGACTTTGCAATTCATTGCAATTCATTTGATCACGCTTCATGACATTCTGGAGTATATGCAAATTGCCATCATCAACACTGAGGCAGCCGACTCAGGCTGGCTAGCTAATGACAGAGGCTACAGTACTGTGCTTTACAGGCTGAGCTACTAACTTATATAGACTGTATTGGGAATTAGTTGTCAATATTCAAGTGAAATTCAAGTGAAAATACCAGTTGCTACCTTAACTCTATTTTCCATCCACAAATAAGGCAAAACAAAATCTATCTAATTTCCCAATTAGACAAGATAAGAGGACAAATGTAAAGTGTAAAGCATGACATGGATTTCAAGAGAAATATTTCTTCATACAGTACATTTGGAGCAGGAGATACAGTGTAAAGACATTCACGAACATTCACATTGATATTTCCCATATAATCATACTTATTCTATCAATTATTGGTAGGGGTGCAACGGATCATGAAACTCACGGATCGGATCGGTTTTCGGATCAGAGTCA
>JACXGM010016539.1:8882-20624 GCA_016801145.1 Umbra pygmaea | reverse complement strand
TTAGGTCACTTCACATGACTATTTTCATTGTAGTTAGGTCACTTCACATGACTATTTTCATGGTAGTTAGGTCACTTCACATGACTATTTTCATGGTAGTTAGGTCACTTCACATGACTATTTTCATGGTAGTTAGGTCACTTCACATGACTATTTTCATAGTAGTTAGGTCACTTCACATGACTATTTTCATGGTAGTTAGGTCACTTCACATGACTATTTTCATGGTAGTTAGGTCACTTCACATGACTATTTTCATAGTAGTTAGGTCACTTCACATGACTATTTTCATGGTAGTTACGTCACTTCACGTGACTATTTTCATGGTAGTTAGATCACTTCACATGACGATTTTCAGAAGTCCTCCAAATCAAGGTCATAATATTCTGCCTTAGGTGCATGCACCCTCCCAACACATTTCACGGGCATAGGCACCTTAAAATGACTCCCTCTTTGTCTTCAAGTGACGATGCTCCCAAAAATGTCTGTCAAAATTTTATTGAATCTTTTCCATGGACATATAACTTTAATGAGTCAATCTTGCTAGCTAAGCTCAGGCTGGAGAAGACTCAGAGCAGGGTTTTCAAATTGTTTCCAAACCCAAGGTCAGGCAAAAATGCCCCCTCTGTAGAAATCAATCTGTAGAGCAATTGAGATGACAGACATGCAGGCAGGTACCAGCTCCAGCCCACTGCCTCAGAATGCCTGTGAAAATGAAACCACAAATGTTCACAGCATCTAATCCTTTTAGTCGGTATGGTCTCTCAGTTTCAATACAAAATGCTCGTGGTTTCACCAGAACGTTGCAATATTTGTATAATTCAGCATGTGGGACTGCCTCAAACATTGCACAACGCACTCACACAGCTAAAATCCAACATCATTGTAATGTTGGCTGAATACTAAGTGTGCAGGCTTGGTAATAATTCATTGTAAAATGTCTTTGATGTAAAACATTCTCCACAGGGCCTACGCTGCTGATCTAGGCCTTAAAGATAGTCAGCGATGTTCATAATTGCAAAACTAAAACAATTTTTAGCCCCCCCATTTTAGTCTGGATATTTAGTGTATTGGCTATATTATATGTAAGATCTAAGTAGAATCATCTTTTTATCGTAGTTAGCTTGAAACCCGGCTGTGCGTGTTTCTGAGTGTCAGGCAGGGAATTCCCAGAAAATGTGTGACGTATGGTTTACTAACTTAGGGGAAGTCCTATTTTCATAGCTGTCAATCAAACCTGAACTATATGCTGATGTCTAATGAGTTTGCAGAGCGAGCAAAACCTCTAAACACAGGAGACCAAGAGAGAAAATATGAACCTACATGTACATGTAGACACTTCAGAGAAATTAAAATACATTGCGAGCGGGGACCTGTTTTACATCTAGGGCGCCTAAATTCACATTCTTTAGAACCTATAGGCCTAAATAGATCTAAATATTACCTAAAATAATGGAGAGCATCTTTAAGTCAGGTAGTAGCCTACGTAGTAATGTCCAGTCCCGAGAAGGTGTCTCCAACTATTTTTGTCAACACGGTAGTCTAACTTTGTTGGTTCCTAAATGTGTTCTGAGGTGGTGATGTTGTTTGTTTTACACTTCTACACTATCTACTGTCTACTGTTTTCTTCCCCTCAATCCAGCAGAATGTAACAAAAAACACTGTCTTCCAGGACTACTTTAAGTTAGGAAGTATGGCAAATTCAAGTAAAGAAACAATCTTATTCACCTTGCACTTGATTTGTGAATATATTTTTGACAATATACAATCATTTCAAAACTAATGACTGCAACACACTCGGAACAGTCAACTTTTTTCCACTGTGTAACATTACTGTGTAACATCACTGTGTAACATCACTGTGTAACATCACCATTTCTTTTAATAACACTAAGTAAGCATTTGGGCACTGAAGGCACCAGTTGGTTAAGTTTAGCAAGTGTAATTTTCCCCCATTCATTAATTATGCATGTCTTCAGCTGCACAACTGTACAGCTGTTTGTTGCCTTATTTTTTGTTCCATAATGCACCACACATTCTCAATTGGCCATGCCAGTACCGTCACTCTATGCTTACGCAACCATGCGCATGTTATCCAGAGAGAATGTGGTTTGGCGTTGTCCTGCAGGGACGTCCCTGGAAAAGATGAAGACTGGACGGCAGCATACTGGATGTTTGTGTACATATTTTTCTGCATTAATGGTGCCCTCACAGATGTGCAAGTCACCCATGCCACGGGCACTGACACACCCCCATATCATTACAGATGCTGGCTTTTGGACCTGATGCTGATCAAAAGCTTGGATGGTCCTTTTCTTCTTTGGCCCGGAGAACACATGTTTGAACTGTTGACTCGTTGGACCCCAAAACACAATTCCACTGGATTACTGTCCATCTCAGATGAGACCGAGCCCAGAGAAGTCGATGGCACTTCTGGACAGTGTTGATGTAAGGCTTCTGCTTTGCATAGTAAAGCCTTAACTTGCATCTGTGGATGCCGCGACAAATCGTGTTGACTGACAAAGGTTTATGTTGCCTCGAGCAGGAGGTCCAGGGAAAGCCAAAGAACCCATATTCAGGCTTGAAACACAGGCTTGACTCTATTGAGGCTTGGTAAAGATGAGAGGCCTACTGCTGTAGGGAAGAAACTGTTCTTGTGGCGACAGGTTTTAATAGACCTCAACCTTCTGCCGGAGGGAAGTGTTTTGAATATCTTCTATCCTTCTCCAAAAAATCTGCTTGATATGAAAATATACAATTGAAATCAGAAGTTTACATACACTTTAGCCAAAGAAATTGAAACTCAGTTGTTCACAATTCCTGATATTCAGTCCTAGTAAAAATGCCCTGTTGTAGGTCAGTTAAGCCAAAGGAAACACTACACGATTTTAGCCCTGATGTAGCTGTCCGAGACACATTTTTGTGGTTTACGACAAAACTCACAGATCGGAGCCAAATCACAGCTCGCTTCCATCACCGACGCTCGTTAAGTATGAGCAGTTCCAAGACGCATCTTTGCTAGTCTTTCAGTTTTTCCAGATACAAAAAAATTTCCGGCCATGTTTAATATTTTTGCTTGTCGTAAGTGATTTTGTGAAACCTGTGAGGAGCTGGAGCCAATGAGAGTCCAGAAACCTTGTGTTTTTTTATTTGAAATTGGCATTACAGGGGCTATAATACACTAATGATTAACCATTTTTATCAAAATATCTATTTGCAGAACATACAATCCTTGTTGGCCACATCTCCCCCAACCATTCTCTCCTAAATATTTTTTACAGTTTTTCTCCCTTTTATTTCCCTCTCACAAATGACTGCACAGCCAACTTCTATAAAAGCTGCTGGTCTTTCTCAGGTACAATTTCCGACAAAGTCACGTGAAATAAAAGCAGTAGTGTGTGTTTTTGTGAGTCTCATTTGGTCGTAGATCATCAAGATGGCGTAATCTGTGTACCTCATCTGCGCTCAGTGTTATAGTGTGAGAACCACTCTGTCAACAAAACAACAAATTGCAAGACAGAATGTTGTGTAATGTGACCTGTACAGCGATTTTTGTAGTTGGAAAGTTGTGTAGTGTATTTAAGGCATTAGGATCTCCACTTTATTTAAAAAATGATTAATGTCAGCTTTTACTACTTTCACCACATTCCCTGTGGAGCAGAAGTTTACGTACACTCAATTAGTATGTGTTAGTCTTGCCTTGAAATTGTTTAACTTGTGTCAATTGTAAATTTAAACATGAGGTTAGATCTATCTGAAAATTGTGTCAAATTTCTCAGGTAGTCTTCCACAAGCTTTCCACCATAAGTTAGGTGAATCTTGGCCTATTCCTTGTGACAGAACTGATGTAACTGAGTCTGGTTTGTAGTCTTCCTTGCAAAAAAAGCTTTAATTTCCTGACTGATATCTTGAGATTTTGCTTCAATACATCCATATCATTTTGCTTCCTCATGATGAATTCTATTTTGTGAAGTGCACCAGTCCCTCCTGCAGCACCCCCTCAACATGATGCTTCCACCCCTGTGCTTCATCGTTGATAGGGTTCTTTGGCTTGCAAGCCTACCACGTTTTTTTTCTCCAAGAGGTACAATCTGTACCTGATTTAACACTGCTGATTTTGCTGTGTGGACTTACAGTAAGTACAGGGACATCCTCCCTGAAGAAAGTTAGGGTTAAGTGATTTGCCCAGGGACAAAACGACATTTGGCACAGTCAGGAATCAAACCGGCATCCACCCGGCTGTAACCCATGACCATCACAAACACTAAGGGCATTGTGATAGTTTCTGTTGTCATCGTGGAGCCCCTGGCTGTGTAGGTGACAATGTCTGAAAGGCCTCACAGAGGACATTCACATTTCTATAGTTGACAGCATGCTGCATATCTGTGTTGCTGCATTCAGCATGAAATACAATGCACAGACGACTTCTGTAGTGACCTCCTTCATTTCCAGTTTGTCTTCATAAACACACACATTGCTATCATCCTCTGTGCTGGTTGTTCTCCTATAGATCTGGGCTGTCTTTCCACTTCAAGAGGGACCAAACTCTCTTTTACCATCTACTGTATTGACAGTATTGACAGCCAGTCATCCAGGAGCGCCAGAGAGTGTTCAGTCAGTTTCCAGCCTCCTGTTGTACATGGTCTTTGTCTGGCTGTTCCACGCTTTTGTCAGTGACACATAATTCAATACAGCCACCTTGAGCTTCCCTAATGGTGTGTTAACACACTGTTCTCTAGGTTCCTTATAACTCACAGAGGCACACAATGGTGTGTTAACACACTGTTCTCTAGGTTCCTTATAACTCACAGAGACATATAATGTTGTGTTAACACACTGTGTTCTCTAGGTTCTTCATGACTCCAGAGACACATAATGCTGTGTTAACACACTGTTCTCTAGGTTCTTCATGACTCCAGAGACACATAATGTTGTGTTAACACACTGTTCTCTAGGTTCTTCATGACTCCAGAGACACCCTGTGTCCTTGAGGTTCTGTTCGAATGGTTAAAGATGAAAGGCAAAAAATTTGTAACTAAGTTTACGATTATAAAATAAAATCGCATAAAACTACTCACACACACATTAAAACATAGAGCCTACAATACAGTGAGCACCATAATTCCTTGGAAAGTGACCATGTTCTTTTATTTTGGTTCTGTACACTACCAATTAGGGTTCGAAAGGAAACAATGACAATGAGGTTGAAGTGCATGTTTCACGGATGAGATGGTATGCTGTGGGTCATAGGCATATCTTTTTTCTTCTCCACACTCCTCTTTACATCACTCTGCTACATGTTAGTCTTTTGTCTCATCTTTCCACAATATTTTTCCCCATAACTGTTCGCGCTCTTTTAGGTGCTTTTTAGCAAATTGTTATCTCACCTTTCTGTTCTTTAGGCTTATCAGTGGTTTGCATTGTGTAGTGTATTCTCTGTAGTCCTGCTGGTGTAGTCTTCTACATATGGTAGACTTTGAAACATCTACTGTACATCTGCATCCAGGAAAGTGTTTTTGGTCAGGTGTTAGTTTTTTTTTTCTTAATCATTCAGCATTCTCCAGTCATCCACTACACTGGTCTTCCTTTTGGAACATAGGGGGCGCTACACTATGCTGCTGTAATTTCTGAACAGTTAATGTATGAATATACCCTCAAATTAAAGCTGACAGTCTGCACTTCAACCTCATTGTCATTGTATCCTTTCGAACTCAAAACTGCTAGAGTACAGAACAAAAATAAAACAACAAAATGGTCACATTCCAATGAATTATGGGCTCCTGTCTTGCCCATTCTGACCGTTCAACCCTGCCAAGGACCAATGTGATTTACTACCGAATGTGAACTGCAGCCCGACTCATCAAACCCATCGGCCTTAAGCTGGATTAAAGAATCAAACTGCGTTGGGTTTCCCTGTATTGTTAACAAACCCTAGACTGCCTTGGGCCGTGACACGTCTTGTAAAACCTTTTCACCGCTGGTATAGATATTCTCCTGGACTGTTAGGTAATCCTTTTTCTGCACCTGTCCAGTGGAGAAGATCCATCTCAGTATGAAGAAGATGATTGATAAGGATTAGACACCGTGGACACTGGGCTACAGCCAAGAACATCCGCTAGCAAGCTGCCCTCCAGGCGTCTGGAGCAGGCAGACATTATTAACTTCTGTCTGTCTATTAAATGGTATTATGACATGCACATACACAGAGACGTACACAGTGCTCACTCCAGGCTTGGCGATGTGGTCACCTCAGGGTCGTCATGCTACACAGGTGCAGCTATACGACCATTAGCAACATGGGGTTTAACATTGCCTCCCTACGTTCAGGCAACGTTAAAAACCTACTTCCTTACCTGGCCTCTTTATTCTGCCACCATGGAGTTTTTTGCTGTCCCGCCCCTACAGGAAGCTAGCTCTCAATTGGTGGAGTCAACAATGTTCTCTGTCCCGCCCCTACAGGAAGCTAGCTCTCAATTGGTGGAGTCAACAATGTTCTCTGTCCTTGCACTTTAACGTTGGAAACCAGCATCTCATGAGGATATGATCGAAGATTCTCCGACCATTATATGAAAATATGAGCATCTGATAATTTACTCAAATATAAATGCTGTACATTTGTCCACAAACACAAAGTATAAACTACAAAGTAAAAATACTCTGCTTGGTTTACCCATTTTGGGTTGTTCTTAAATAAATCAAAATGACTAGGAAAGGGAGTCCATTACTAACCAGTTACAATAATGAATACTTTTTTACTCGTTCTATTAATTCTACCTGACCCTAACTAAATATGTGATTTATACATTTGACTCACTACCTGACCCTAACTATACATATGATTTATACATTTGACCCACCACCTGACCCTAACTAAAAACGATTTATACACCTGACCCACTACCTGACCCAAAACTAAACAGACTGCCCCCTAGTGTTGAGATATTACAGCCCAAAGTACAGACAACTAAATCGGAATCTCTGGTCTGTGAGTGTGTGTGTAGTAGTGTGTGTATTAAATGTAATGCTGTGCCACTGTCGATGACTCATTAATAAAATATTATTTTATTATTTAATATTATTAAATTAGACCACAACCAGAGCACAGAGAGGCTGGTAAACTGCGGAAGAATTTGTGCCACACGCAGTAGAACTGAGGGTTGTCTGGCAAACAAACACACACACACACACAGTAATATTTGCATCGTATCTGAGGGCTCCATGGACCCTGTCTATTCATGTGAATTAAATTCCATATTTCAAGGCTAATGCCCTGAGGAGAAATATCATCCCCTCAATTAAATCCCCAGTGTATTAAACATGCAGTGAGTCACTGTGGGACGGGGGTTAAGTATTCCTCACAGAACGAGATCTAACTTTATGATATCAGAGAGAAATATAACCTCATGATATCAAAGAGAGATCTACCCTCATGATATTAGAGAAATATCTAACCTCATTATAGAGCTCTACCCTCATGATATCAGAGAAATATCTAATCTCATTATGAGCTCTACCCTCATGATATCAGAGAAATATCTAACCTAATTATAGAGCTCTACCCTCATGATATCAGAGAAATATCTAACCTCATTATAGAGCTCTACCCTCATGATATCAGAGAAATATCTAACCTCATTATAGAGCTCTAACCTCATGATATCAGTGAAATATTTAACCTCATTATAGAGCTCTACCCTCATGATATCAGAGAAATATTCAACCTCATTATAGAGCTCTAACCTCATGATATCAGAGAAATATCTAACCTCATTATAAAGCTATACCCTCATTATGTTAGAGAAATATCTAACCTCATTATAGAGCTCTATCCTCATGATATCAGAGAATTATCTAACCTCATTATAGAGCTCTTACATCATGATATCAGAGAAATATCTAACCTCATTATAGAGCTCTAACCTCATGATGTCAGAGAAATATCTAACCTCATTATAGAGCTCTAACCTCATGATGTCAGAGAAATATCTAACCTCATTATAGAGCTCTACCCTAATGATATCAGAGAATTATCTAACCTCATTATAGAGCTCTAACATCATGATATCAGAGAAATATCTAACCTCATTATAGAGCTCTAACATCGTGATATCAGAGAAATATCTAACCGCATTATAGAGCTCTAACCTCATGATGTCAGAGAAATATCTAACCTCATTATAGAGCTCTACCCTCATGATATCAGAGAAATATCTAACCTCTTTATAGAGCTCTACCCTCATGACATCAGAGAAAAATCTTACCTCATGATATAAGAGAGAGGAATCTAATCTCATGATATCTGAGACAGATCTAATCTCGTAATGCCAGAGCAAGAGATCCAACCTTGTGATATCAAAGACATCTATACCCTCATGATATAATAGAGAGTTCTAGACTTGTGATATCAGTGAGATCTAATGTTGTGATTTCAGAGAGATCTACACTCATGATTTCAGAGAGACATTTAACCTCATGATTTCAGTATCAGATAGATCTAACCTCATATCAGACGGAGAGATAACCTTGTGATTTATCCATCAGAGAGCTCTCAGCGCTCAGGCTCTCCCGAGTTATAGGAGTCTCTCTTTCACTACCACTCAGCCCTGCTTAAGAGCAATTATGCACACCTGTGTTTTCTGCGTATCTGACAACTGTTGCTTCATTAGTAGGGTATATTCTCTAATAACTATAATAAGTTAGATTGTCACTGTCGGTTGTTGTTTTCTTATGCTCATTTTAGTTCCTCTTCTCTACATGTAGTTATATTTGGTGATTTTGTATTTACTTGTATTTCGTTGTTTTAGGAAAGTATTTGGCAAATACATTAAAGACCATTTAACTCTGCACTTGTCTCCTCTTTTCTGGATTAGATTGTGACACTAACTACTTGATATGAGAGTGAAACCTAAACTCAATATATCTGAGAGAGATTTAATATCATGATGTCAGGGTTTGTTATCACAGTTTGTTGTCACAGTTGATTTGAAACAGATAAATGTCTGCATTATATGGTTCATTTGCATAAAGCACTGTTTGCACAGTACGTGAGTTTGAGGCTGTGCCTGTGTATTCCTAGAAAGGCTCATCCCTGGTCCCTCTGACGCTGGTAATGACATGGTTTTACTGTAACCAGCTTCCCTGTTGTTGGGGCACTTCGTACATAAACAAGGTCGGAGAACAGAGGCCTTCTATTAGGTTTAAAATGTTGTGTGCATGTGTGTGTACATGTATGTCAGAAAGAAAGAACAAGATTTATTGTAAGTTAAAACAAACAAGGATTTTTTTCTGGTCTATTGGGGCATGTCTTTTTTCTGAGTGTGTAGGTGTTAGTGTCTGAGTGTGTATTTGTGTGTGTGTGTGTGTCTGTCTGCATGCCAAAATGTTAACACCTTAACTATATTCTACCTGAATGACTCTCAGTTTGCTGAAGTTTAGTCTCAAATATCAGTCTGTCAGAAATGTACCTGAAGAAATGTGAAACAGAAGTAGGGACAGGAGGACAATGTCTATACCATGATACCCCTGCATGTCTGGCTCACTACCATGGAGGAGTCTTTCTAACATTTTGCCAGACAAAGAGTAGGAGCCTTTAACCCTACTGGCTCCAAGGAGGACCTGAAAAGGCACAGCCACCTTCACAACACTGTTGGAAGAACCACAGATCAACTGACCGCCAGATTGCAAATTGTAATTAAATTATAATACAAATTTATTGAGTTTATATAGTGCTTTCCATTACAAAAAACTAACTCTAAATATTAATATTATGAATAAAGAATAGTAAGTTGGTCTGGAGAATAGTGTCTGTTAAAAGACTAAAATGTAAATGGAATATAAAACATATTGCTAACTTCTATACATAAAATGAGTAGGTCTTGACTACTGTTTATAATACAAATACAGTTACGGGTCAATGCTGATGATGAATGCATCTGTGATATTACCTAAATCCTCACATGGAACCATTCACCATCAGACCTAAAGCAGTGTCCAAGAAATGTATGCCCTGTGAGAATGGGTATTAGCTAGTAGATCTCGTACATAGTTTTATTGATGTGCCTTTTCTCTCCTTGGGCCACGTTGGAAGTGCAGTCCCAGGTAGATTCTAAGTGTCAAAATGTGAATGTAAAACCCATAGCCATTGACACCTCATCACTCTTATTGGCTCAGTGCACATAATGCTGTCTTTATGGATGTCATCCTTCACTCAGCACCGCCCCTTTGAGAGGGGATCAGCTGATTGGTTGACTATGTCTTCCTGGGTTCAGGGCTGCTGGTGTGGACTATTAGGCTGACCGATGGCCATCTAAAATCTAGAAGATCATCACAAGGTGTTGGAAAACCAGAACTGTTTTCTATTGACAGTGCAACATTTGTGTACATGTCACATTCCGATCGCAAAATGGCGTCCTTCTAAGAGACGAACCAGTACACATTTTTTTAAAACATTTAGTAATCTAGCAGATGCTCTTACCCAGAGTGAATATAAGTGAAAGGACATCCCTGGAGCACCTTAGGGTATTGTACCATGCTCACGTGCACAACAACATTTGGTCTACTCTCGAATTATAGCCAGCAGCATGGGGCCCTGTATTGCCCTGCTGGTTTGCTCCTAAAGCTAGGCAGGGTCAGGCCTGGTTGGTCCCTGGATGGGAGACCAATGCCGCTGGAAGTGGTGTTGGAGGGCCAGTAGGGGGCACTCTTTACTCTGGTCTAAAGACCATTCCCAATGCCCCAGGCCTGTGATGGGGACATCTGCCCTGCGTAGGGTGCTATCTCTCTGTGGTCACAAAGATCCCATGGCACTATTCGTAAGAGTAGGGGTGTTAACCCAGGTGTCCTAGACACATTTCCAATCTGGCCCTCATACCATCATGGCAACTTAATCAACCCAATCTCTCAATTGGCTCATTCATTCCCCTCCCCTTCTCCCCAAGCCTTTGCTGCAAATGAGAAAATGTTCTCATCCAATATGCCTGTTAAAATAAAGGTAAAAAACATAACTAAAATAGAACCAGTAACTGTCCGTTCGCAAGTCAGAGTCCCTAACCACCAAGTCAACTAACACCCCAGTTCTGTGGACAGACTGTTCAGAGAGAAGGCTGCCCACACTACAGTGTATTTAATGTAAACACTAATGGCAGCAAGATGTCATGCTGTCAATAGGCATCTTATCCTTTACTGGTTGCTGAACATAAAAATAAAAAATCAGTGATGTTCTTGGGTACAATGTTTTATGTTAGGATGGTAAATGTCAACTATTGAAGAGGTCTGTTCCATCTAGTTGTCCAATCGGAACCCCATCAGGTCTGTCCAATCTGGTTCTCCAAGTGGACCCCCATCAGCTTTGCCCAGCCTGGTGCCACACCCAACCCCACCCAGTCCAATATAACACATTAATGCAATTCACTCGGGATAAAAGCATCTGCTAATTTACATAAATTAAAAAAACATTGTACCCACCCAGCCCCACCCAGCCAAACCTAGCCCCACCCAGCTCCTCCCAGTCCCACCCAACCCTCTCTCTCAACTCTCCCACAGGTCTCCTCCGTTCCTAAAGCTCCTTTGATTTCAAGCTGGCACTTCAGTAAAGCAGTAAACAGCTCTTTGTAGAGTTGTGATTGCCAGGCAACTGCAAAATCACTGCTGCATGCTATGCCCACCCCCTCCTCTCTCTCTCTCTCTCTCTCTCTCTCTCTCTCTCTCTCTCTCTCTCTCTCTCTCTCTCTCTCTCTCTCTCTC
>JACXGM010016538.1:8734-20486 GCA_016801145.1 Umbra pygmaea | reverse complement strand
ACACACAATACAATTGCATTTGGTTACAATTCACTAGGTTTACAATGAATTCACAATGTTTATTGCAATTAATTAAAACTAGCGCTATTAGGTTGAAATGAATTATCCAAGTTTGTGTTGCGGGCATTATACTGTTGCCATGCGAACGGGCTTTGGAGTGAATAGCTAATCGCGATACGCATAATCGTGCAGCCCTACACAAAGCCTCGACACAAAAGTTTCAATTGTCTCAAATGTTTCAAATGCCTCGTTTTGACCATCACTACAACAGAAACTAAAGTATATAAAAGGCAAACTCAGAACTTTAATATCTGTAGAAGCATAAGATACCAAAGACCAATATACAGCAGGTATTTAGAGGAAATCATCTAATGACCACGACGAGGAAACAAGAGTATGGAAGTGCTTTCTTACCAGAGTTTTATTAATGACCCAGCAACTAACACACAGGAACTATAATACAGAGGAAATGGGGAAAACAAACTACACACAGCTGAATGAGATATACTAATTACATTGGCACAAGGAATGGGCAGACAAAACACTGACAAACTACAACCACTAGAGGGAGACTGACAACTAGACTGATGCTGGGCCATGCTCACATAAAAAGACATTAACTGAAATGGACACACTAACACATGGAAACTACACAAAAGGAGGCACATGAGTCCAGGTCGTATACGGGTGGTGCAAGGAGGGGATCGTTACAGGTCTATAAAAACACAATAGGGGTGTTGCTCTTGATTGCTGGATGCAGTAATGGCTTGCCTGGAGGCTGCAGAGGAGAGAGCGGTTTTTAATGAGGATGACATGTTTGCTAATGACGCTGATGGGCATCAGCAGTTGGCAGTTATAGGTAGTTTGAAGGCCTGGCGTTTTTAGTGTTAAACGCAATGTGAGTTGAAGTTCTGATTGGTTTATTGCATGTTATGCCCAAACCACACCTTTGACTTATGTAGCTACTTCAGACCTACCCATTCTAGATCTGTGTCAGGTGCAAGTGTCATTTATCTTGCCAGCATAATAGCAACAGGGCCCGGGACCCGCCCACAATGTCTCTTGCATTTTGTGTTTGATACTTGCGTTTCAGATCATTAAAATAGGGCCAATAGTCTACAAATTCAAACAACAATGAATGCTTATGGGTAGGATATTGATTTTATATACAGTATACATTATGTGATGAAAAGTTGGGGTATGACATGTATGTCAATTAAATATGTGGTGAAATTTTTTTTCTAAATATATGTTACTTTTAAACATATAAAACACATGTTTTGGTTTTTCATATACAGTTTGTCATATATTAGATTTCTGCATGGAATGTCACATTTGAATATGCAATTAACATATACGTTAATATATTTAAATATATATTTTAGAGTTTTTCATATGTATGGCCGGTATATTTCTGTATGGTTGTCTCCACCAGTCAAAAGCAAAGAGCATTCAGCCGCATGAATTACATTCTTACTGCCAAAAAATTCCTTGCCATAAGCCAACCCTCTAACCTGATCTATATAAAATGGAAAGGGCCACTATTAGAGCATTTCAATCCGGAGCATTATGCACATGTGAGCCCAAGACTTGCTGGTGCCTTTTTTAACAAGGTTAGTATGTTTTACATATTTGTTTGCTAATAATTTAACATTGCTGATATACAGAATTTTGGCTACTGCTTTGTTTAGCTCTCCTGCCTTTGTCAGTGAGTACTGTAGGTCAAACTTGATGATGCATTTCAATATTTAACAATTGATGACCATGATGTTGTATTTATCATTTACATTGGAATATCCATGATATATCATTTATCAGCACATTCATAGCTATCAGGCATCTAATGTTCTGAATGTATCTGTCTATGTGTCTATGTCTCTTTCTGCCTTTGCCTGGCAAATGGAAAAAGGTCTAGAGAATAACTGATGAACTGATTGAAGAACTGATTAATCAGTTAATTCCTGGGGCATACTGATGACATTTCTGTATTTGAACGTCATATTCATTATCACTATCACTATTTATCACCCCCTTAAATGTTCAGTCCTGGCTGAACTACGATCAATAGTCCAATCTGTTAAAATAATACAGTATGCACATTTTGTAGGGAAAGCAAACAACAATTTGACATCCACAAAATATTTTTTTTGTTTACCTGAACAAATTACATGACCTATGCAGTGCTTGAAGGCAATCTGCCCTCTAAGTTTAATAATAATATTATTATTTTATTTTGCCTTTCAAAACACTAAAAATGAGCTTATACAAGTAATATGTGTGTGTATATATATATATAAGTTAGGTAAATATAAAAGTTATTTAAATCAACAGTGCAGGTTAAAATGAGTGTAAAATCGGGGGGAAGAGAAGTAACACAAACACAAGGTAAAGATAGGAAAGACTAAAGATTGTAGGTAGTACATAATGTTTTTTGAGGAGTGTTGTGAATGATGTGACTGTGTCTGCCTGTCGTATGTGAGGGGGAAGTGCGTTCCAGAGTCTGAGTGCAGAGCAGCTAAAAGCACAACCTTCATAGTGGAGAGACAGAATGTTGGGTGTGACGAGGAGACCAGCAGAGGAGGAGCGTAGGGAGTGGGCATAGAGTGAGAGAAGCTGAGAGGTAGGTGGGGGCCAGGTTATGGAGGGCTTTGCGAGCAGGAGAGTCTTGAATGTGATCCAATATTGCACAGGGAGCCAGTGTATTTAGATAACAGTTGGTGTGATATGTTCAGATTATCTGGTGTTCTGGACCAGTTAAATTCGGTTGATGAGTTTGGTGATGATATCAGTATGAAGTCGTTTGCAGTAATCTAGTAGGGACAAAGGCATGATTGAGAGCTTTGGTGCTGGAATGTGAGAGTGATGGTCGGAGCCTTGAAATGTTGCAGAGGTGAAATAAACTGTCTTGCTGACGATTATTAGGTGGACTTTAAAGAGAGGGTATTGTCCAGGGTGACACAGTGGCTTTTGGTTTTAAAAGTCAGCGGGAATGCAGAGCAATTGATGGTGATGCTGAGGTTTCACCTTTTGAAGAGTGTGGATTTGGAGCCTAGAAGAATGACCTCTGTCTTGTTAGCTTTGCGTTTAAGGAGGGTTGTGTTGGCCTGTGAGCTGTGTAGCTCAACCTTGTTGATGGACTCCCGATTTTCTTTCACAGGAATAGTATAATCTGATAGACATTTCTGAAACTTTCTGTGGATTATTTCACACCAGATTTTACCTGCTACAAATTTTAATACAAATGTGCGCTCATACCTTCATCCAGACCACTACATGCTGACTGTCTAGCTCTACAGAATCCTTTTCTCTCCTTGTCTTGCATTCTGGCAAGAAGGTCTCCACCTGTTTGCCATGGCCTGGGCCCCAGCTGTCAATTTACAATAAGTAAGTCACCACTCTCTCTTTGTCAATAAGAGATAAATTGCACCCAGCCCCTATTTACTTCTTACACGAACATCCGACGCATGTATCATTCCTATTTTGCACCCAACACATAGGGGACTTTTCCCTCCACAGATGCACGTCAGTAAATTAGGGAATGAACTTGTGCTCCCGGGGGCGGTTCAGCGAAAACTGCTATTTTGCAGTTCCCGAAATCCTTCTGCCACATACCAGGAATAACTGTCAGTGGCGTGTTATTCGGATGCTATTTCAATTGTGCATGCTTGTCGATAATGTAGCGTGTGCACAACGCGCATGGGTCAATATCACTGTAGGGTGCCTTTTACCCTCACAATACTCACAAATTTTGATTTTAATTTACCATTCGCTTTATGTTATGTCATAAATAGTAGACATTCAAGTACTATAATAAATATATTATCTGAGCTCCCACACATTTATTTAGATAATTATGGGCCATTGTTCGGAGCATAAACCATAAGATATGTCCACCCTGTCATGGACATACATATTACTGTTAATTACATTTTCATTGTAATATTAAGGTGCAAATTATACTTTCTGAAAGGTATGGTGTCTCTTTCCTAAACAGGGTTATTTGTTTGCTTTCAAACAATTAATACATAAAAGATTTTACGTAAACCATGTGTTTTTTTAAGAAACTTATACAATTCACACATTAATTTTTTCTTGTTTGGAGAAAATGTTGATATTTGAAGTTATTGCCCCCACACCCAGCTATTAGATTATATAGGTATGATTGAATTATTATTTTAAAATACCAAGATGTCAGGATGGACAAGCACATGACGGGATGGACAAGCACACGACGGGGTGGACACATAAAGCAGAACACAAAAAGAATGACAAAATATGACAATGAAACATTTATTCAACTTATATATATAATTACATTTCAATCACATTGATATAACCAAAAAAAAATGTTTTTACGGCCTCTCTGGTTGAGAGGAAACAGGCAGGGAGTTCAAAAACCTGCCCGTCGTTTAAGCAAAATATAAACATGAATAAAGTAATAATATTAAACAAATGAAATAGCAATTACATTAAAGGTATCAACTTTTTTATTTGTGGCCAAGAAATATTGAAGTACATAAATTCTGTAAATTTGTAACATTTACGACCTGTGTAACAACTTGCCCCAAACTGAAATTTAGAGAAAAGAAAATACATTTGTTTTCAGAACACGATTTGACCTTTCAGTTGACCCTTGCCTGAATGTATTCCAGTGTGGTGCTAACGGATTTTACATGAATTAAAAAGCATTTCCTGCTGAAAATGTGTGTGAATGCTGAATAGTTAAATTGCTAAAGCTAAACTGGATTGATAGCTTAAATGAGTTGAAGTAGTCAAAATAATTGGACAAGTGGGAATGTTTTAATAATTGGACAAGTAGTAGAAATTATATAAAGTAGAAGTATTAGTACAAAAAGAATTCCGGAAAGGTTTGGACGTTTTTTGTATTTGAATAAAATGAATATTTAAACTGACAAATCTTACAGTTTTACCCACTAAATACGCTAATTAAAAAAAAATTGACATGGGGGCAAACAAATGGCTCAAAAAGCAAGAACTTTGGAAAGAAATCAGCTGGGAGAACATCTAGCAACAAATTAAGTAAATTGATATCAGATCTGTAACATGATTAGCTATAAAAGGGATGTCTTAGAGAAGCAGAGTCTCTCAGAATTAAAGATGGTCAGAGGCTCTCCAATCTGTGAGTGTGTAAAAAGATTGATTTTCAAGTATTTCACAATGTAACTCAACATCAAATTGCAAAGGCTTTGCAAATCTCATCATCTACATTGTATAACATCATCAAAACATTCAGTGAAACTGGAGAATCACTGTTCGTAAGGGACAAGGTCGAAGACGTTTATTGGAAGCCCATGGTCTTTGGGCCCTCAGATGAAACTGCATCACTCATCAGCATTATTGTGTCAATGACATTACTAAATGTGCCCAGGAAACACTTCCAGAAAACCACTGTCGGTAAACACAATTTGGCATGCCATCTGCAGATGCGAACTAAAGCTCTATCATGCCAAAAGGAAGCCATATGTGAACATGGTCCAGAGGCGCCGTCTTGTCCTGTGGGCCAAGGCTAATTTATAATGGCCAATTTCAAAGTGGAAAGGTGTTCTATGGTCCGACGAGTTCAAATTTGACATTCTTGTTGGAAAACATGGACACCGTGTCCTCCTGGCTAAAGAGGGAAACCTTCAATCGTGTTATCAGCATTCAGTTCAAAAGCCAGCATCTCTGATGGTATGGGTGTACATAAGTGCATACGGTATGGGCATCTTGCATGTTTTGAAAAGCACTATGAATGCTGAAAGGTATAGATGTTTTAGAGAAACATATGCTCCCCTCCAGACGATATCTATTGCAGGAAAGGCCTTTTGTATTTCAGCAGGACATTGCAAAACCACATACTGCACCTATTCCAATAGAATGTTGTAGAAGAGTCTGGGTGCTGAATTGGCCTGCCTCCAGTCCAGATCTTTCAGCTATGGAGAGCATTTGGCGCATCATTAAACAAAAAATAAGTCAAAGACAACCATGAACTCTCCAGCTGCTGGAAACCTATATAAAGGCAAGAATAGGACCAAATTCCAACACCAAAACTCCAGACACATATAACCTCAATGCCCAGAAAACTTCAAACTGTTGGTAAAAATTCCCCCTCTTTTTTGTTAACTTTTTTGAGACCTGTAGCAGGAATCAAATTTTAAATGAGCTCATTTTGTGCATAAAGTTTTAAAATTTCTCAGTTTAAACATTTGTTCTGTTATCTATGTTCTATTGTGAATAACATATTGGCTCATGTGAATTGATAGTCTTTCAGTTTTCATTTTATTCAAACTTAAAAAATGTCCCAACTTTTCCGGAATTCGGGTTGTAGTAGTAGTACTAATAGTATTAGTAGTAGTAACAGTAGTAGTATTATTGTTAGTAGTAGAAGTATTATTATTAGTAGTAGTAGTAGTATTATTAATAGTAGTAGCAGCAGTAGTACTGTAGTATTATTAGTAGTAGTATTATTGGCAGTAGTAGTATTATTAATGCCGATTAACTTTACTATAAATTGCAATATTAACTACAAATGACTGTCGTGTGTGTCCACCCTATCGAGTCTAAGTGGCCGACAGGGTGGACATTTTGGAACAACGACAGGGTGGACATTTTGAGCTTCAAATAGCAAATTAGCTTACAACAAACTGTGACTAGCGAAATAGTTAGTCTAGTTGTTGAAGATATTTTGGTATATTTAAACGTACATATTTTGAAAATATTGTATTTTATTCACTTCCAGTATATTTTATGACGACAGGGTGGACATGTTAAGCTTAGGCAAAACAAGTAAACAAACTTATATGAAGGAAATTTGGAAAGTCAGTTGGAAAGTCAGCAGCTACTCACCTCAGCAGATAAAATTCCCACCACTGAAGAGATAAAAAAAATATTTTGTCCTGATGTCATTAACCTGTTCATCCCCAAGCGTTTTTTCTGGTTTTGAAAGAAATAAAACATGCCCAAATCTAATGGAGTACATCTCCAAAACTACAAGGGCTATAAACATACTCTTGGTATCAAAATGAAGGAAACACATGTGAGTTTTATCCTGAAGTGAAAGTATTAATGTGGGTACTAGTGTGTCTGAGTACATAAAAGTAGAACACAGAATAAATTTATGGAAATTTCAATTCCGCCTAGAAAAAAACAAGTTACATAGATAATAATATATGAAGGTCATGGATCAGCAGCTCTAAAACAGTTTAGAAACATACTTATATGCCTGGTGAGTACATGTGTGAAATTTGATGTCATTAGTGTAAAGCAAAAAAAAGTTATAATGGTTTTAGTGGAAGGAGTCCTAGGCGGCCTTTGAAATTTGGACATTTGGGCAGATTTGGGCACCATCAGTGCCATTTGACTTTTATCAGGTACCAGAGAGCAAAATTTATTTCATTTCACTAAAATATCACTATGTGTGTACATTCCATCAACAGACATCTAATTTGACTTGGTTTTACATTTTTACTCCCTATAAACTTACTACAACTGCTATGTTTTGTAAATATTTAGATGTGTGTAGTGATTTTCGAAGCAATAGACTCAACAACAGTAAAGCTATTGAATTTATTCCAATAAATATATATAATAAATAGACAGAGCAATATTTACAAAAAATATGATTTCAAAATGTGAAATAGTTTTTGCTGATATATTGCTGGACTGTTTCGTGCCTGTTTGGCCTAGAAAAAAAAGGCTGGCATTTTTGTGAAGGTCTGAATAGTGGCTTTCGAATGCCATATGGCTTTCGTGGCTAGGTTGAAAAATGTTTGTTTATTGATCACATATACGTCGCATCAGCAGTGGCGAAAATGTGTTAGTAAATTTTTTTGTTTTGAGTTTATGCAATCCATGTGTGTATATTATTTGCTTTTGGCAAAAACAGTTTGGATATCTTTACAGATGAGATCCTTGCCGTTCTAGCAGTATATAACATGACGGGTTTCGCGCATGTTTACAATATGTAATTAATCAATGTATGTGACGTGCGCGAAAAGGTCCCGGCGCCGGATTCCATGGTGATGAACAGGTTAATGGAGATGGCCTTTACTTAAAAAGGGAGATTCCGCAATACGACAGGGTGGACAACCGTTCAAGGGACATGGACAAACTCTTGTTTTTTATTAAATAAAAAAATAGTTTTATTACAAAACGATCAATACACTCAATTTGAGTAATATCTTATTCAACAAAACATTAATAGGAAAACTAAAATATATTTTTTTATGATTTGACTATTTTACATTCAAATTTTAATGAGCAGTGCCAGGTACATAGGAAAATAACATACATCATCTTATACAAAACTAAAGAAAATCTTGAAGATGTATCTAAAAGAGCCAAGTAATGCTTCTGTTATGAATAAAATACTTAGTATAATATAATACACCCTTTCAGAGTAATTTGTATGTTAAGTTATCATGGCAAATTAGTTATTTATGTTCAGGACACCAAAAGGCACCCTACAGTAATATTGACCTGCATACTCTTTGCTCCTCCCATCTACACAGATGCAGCAGTTCCCATTATTGCAACCCATACATAATTACAAGGAAAAATATTACCACATGAGGGAAATCATTGTGGTGTCCAAAGATGGGAAAAAATAGGCATATTTAGTGTACACATTTACTCAAAATATTCAGAATAAATAATTTGCACTGATTTATATCAATCGCAGGGGAACCTATTTAATAAACATACAAGTCATTTGCGATGCTAATAGTAAAATCACCATTCTGCCATTCCAAGCAAATTCTGCCATTCCTGATATATTTCAGGGGACTCCCCCCTTGGATGGGTGGCTGGGAAGGGGAAAACGGCTATCCGACATGGCTGATGACCCCATATATGATGCCAGCAACAGTGCGTGAAATGCTGTTTAATCAAAAACACACACAAACACACAGTGTAACCTAATCGAACGAACATTCTACACATTGAATATGCGCTTCAGGTGTTTGGATACGACAGGAGGCTCTTTACACTACTCAAGTTCAAATTTATCATTTGTCATGAATGTTCGCCAGTTTTCCAAATTTGAACGCACCTCAGCTTACGAGAAATAATGTTAGATGAGAGTCGAAGGTGCTAACGTTAGGTACAGTGCATGATGCTAGCTACTGCTAGTTTAGTTAACCAGCTGAAACTACTCTACTTATAACGACACTAACGAGACGCTTACATGCATTTGAACAACACAAACATTTTATATAGACATCGTATTGTAATGAAATGAATACTTACAATCACACAGATAATGTGCTTGACGATGGCCAATGTGCTGCCACCGCAACTGCTGCTCGTGTCTGACAGCTGAATAATCTGTGTAACAGCTGTTCTAAATAAGCTACATATGATTGGTTAATAATAATCCTACATCAGTATTTTACAGCAGCTATTGGCTTGACTGATATAGTAGGCAACCACGTTTGCTTGCATATTTACAGGTCTTGCAATAATAAGGATTGGCAACACTTTTCATATGGTTAAGAATAAGACAATCGTCCTAACTTTACAAATCCAGGTTCTCCCTCCATGGGGATCATTCATTTAAAAAAGTAACTATTTCCCATTTACAATTAGATTAATACCAACATCTGTAGATTATCAGATACAGTCAAATGGATGGTTATAAAAAGCCATTCCATCTCAATGCGTATTGACGCACAATGGCTGATCTTGCATTGTTAGTAGATAATAATAATAGCCTAATAGTGCATTTTATTTCGTGGCGCCTTTCATAATAACAGGATTTCTGGCGACTGGCACTTTCCAGAGGGAATTGGCTGACAGGTCAGGGTTATCTCAGCCAACACTTAGCTGGGTTATGCCAGACGTGTTAGGTATAATATGCTTGTCGCATAACTACATGCATTTTCCGTACACCGCGGGTGTCTGGTTTTCCAAATGTATCTGTGCTATTGACTGCACTCATGTTGCCATAATGATGAGCAATGTGAGGGATCAATGTGGTTATTATTGATCGTTGTTTAGGTACTTTAAATAACGTTAAGCCTTTTCCTCGCCATAGGAGCCAGAAAATTTTAACGTGAGATTACTTTTATATTCGTTGGATTTCGGTTTAGTTATTTTGACAGGCTTAAGTGTTCATGACAAGATATGGCCATGAGAAATTTGGTAAGGAGTGATTGTTGTTTAGGTACATTAAACCACGTTAAGCTTTTTCATGTTAAGCATTTCAGTATGTCCCGTTAAACGGGGTGCAACGTCGATAGTATGGACATGAATTGGTTTACACGTACACAGTTATTTTGAAAAACTGAGTCATTTCCGTTTCATTTGTGCCCTTCGTTTACACCCAAACAGAGAATTCGCCCTTGAAAAGATTCTTTCTAAAAAACTCAGGCCAAAGTGGAGATTTTGCAAAACTCTGTTTGCACGTTTGCATTTAAACTGAGGAAAACGGAGGTTTAGGCAGCCGACGTCACAGTATGCGCCAGAACATGCACCTGCGCCAAAAGTGCGACCTATGTTTACATTTTCATTTGGCTATTTTTGGGAATCTGATAGGCTAACGTGGGCTTCAGCCTTTTGTTACACTGCCACCTAAACCTTTGGAATGCTCTTGACGGCATATACACGGTTGGTTTCTATTAGCGCCTGCATTATTTTGTTATTCTTCTTGGTATCATTCATCAGCCTTTGCAATTTATTTCAGTTATTTATTGTGTTATTTTTTTTCAATGTGGTGGTGCCATAACATGCCACGGTTCAGTACTACAGCCATAGACAGTGGATAGGCTTGTTTTTTTGCGGTTGCAAAGTTATTTATTAGTATTCCTGCATTTAATAAAGATTTAAACAATAGCACTACGTTTACTTACTCAGTCTTGTTTATTGGTGTTCAACAAAAATCATAACGAACAAAGCTACTTAAAACTGCTATACTTAGAATTAATTATTTCAACTCTTTATTTAAAAAATCAAATACAGTTAAATACAGTGATACCGTAAAACATTTGAAAAATATCGGGGTATTAAATTTAAGCCATACCTCCCAGCCCTATACCAACGGAGCCATGCGGTCCTTTACTGAAGCTGACACAGCCTGCCCTGGCAGTTCTTTCGGAGCCGGGCTGTATCTGCTGTTGAACGGGGGTGCAGTAACTTGTCTGCATGCCCCATAGACCCCTCCCTCAAAATCCTTGGGAAGACTCCAGTTCTCCCCCTTTGACTCCTCCTCGTCTTCTGAGGGCAAACTCCTCCTGCGTGTGTGGGGTGTATGTCTTGGTGTCAGGCGGATAGAGAGGAGAACCCTTAGGGTAACCCAGGTCCGGTCACATGGGCGGAGTGTACCCGAAACGGTCAGAAAAGTCTGCGATGGTGAAAATAGGAGTCCCCTCCTCCTCCTCTTCTGAGGAAAACATGTTTTCCTCTCCTATATCCCACATGGAAGTGACCGGAAGCTTTTCCACTGGCTGCTCTCTCTCCGTGCTGGGGAAGAGGAGCAAGCAGCCGGCGTCTCTCCAACTAAACCAACGTGCAAGCACTAAATAAAAACACAACATAGAAATCAAACTGAACATCACTATTCAAATAAACATTTATTGAAGGAGTCCATAATCTCAGTTTGTGTCTATTTTATCTCACCATGGGCTGGAATGTGACAGTTATAGCCACTGTAAAACTGAGACATTTGCTAAATTCCCAAGGTTTTAAGCTTAACAATGACAGATATCCCAACCTGCAAAAAGTCATTTCAGGGAGGTGTCCTGAAACCTCCCCCTGC
>JACXGM010016537.1:0-20388 GCA_016801145.1 Umbra pygmaea | reverse complement strand
CTCTTCCGGTGGCTAGCCGACGGTGCGCCGCGATCGGGCCGCTGGTGGAAAGCCGACAGAGATGCAAATTAGCTGATGCAAATTATATCCGGAGAAAAGCGGCAAAAGCTGGCGGCCCGCTGGCTGAACGACATTATAGACACCAGCGCCCCGCCTGCGACAAAACGCTGGCGGCGCACCATCGATTGCCTACTGGGAAACTGATCCCATCAGAAAGGTGGATTCAGCGTAGATTTCATGCCCAAAATGTAATGAAAACCTTAAAAATATATCAAATAATACTATATTTGGATCATGCAGTATCTTACAAGATATCCTATTTCTTCACAAGGTTTTAATGTTATTTGTTCATCCGTCAGGCTACAGTGATTAGGTAGGCTTTAACGTATTCAGCCTTTCAGTATAGGCCTACAGCAAAGTAGAAAGAGTTTGGCCTCATAAAATAATCCTACAAACAGCTGTCAAAATTGACCAAAAACAATACATTTGATTCTGTCAGTAATACGATATTCATCACAATCTTAAATATTTTTGTTCTTAGAATTTTTATTAGTGATGCATGCCATGATTACAGAATAACCATAAACATGCAAAGAATGGCAATCACTGATTTTTGAAATCCAAAACAAATCCAAATCAGAAATAGTGTCTAACTATTGTTGCACGTCCCTTGTTGCATGTCCTGTTTGCTTGTTCCGGCAGAATGCAGGAGGTTGGTTAGGGTCTCCAAGGTGCCCAGGTGCATCGTTGTCAGCACAGAGGGACATTGCGATTACATCTGATGTAGCAGAATTCAAATGCACCTTTAAAAGCAAATTTTCCATGCCAATTCTATAACATTTACTACTTCTACTGTTGTACATTTTCCAGACCACTGCTCAGTTCATAGCGTTTTATTATTATTATTATTATTATTATTACTATTATTATTATTACTATTGTCATTACTATTTTAAAATTCTTATATTGTTGTAATTCTTGTTTTTAAGCCCACTGCATAGAATCGCAGAGCCATGTCAAAAAGAATTTCTCTGCATAGGATGATGTATGTTATTCAATGCATATGATAAATAAACCACTTTGACTTTGATTAGTAGCAATGTTGTGCAGGACAATACAGGCAAGGATTATGTTGCATGCTTTCTGTGGTTCCGCTCTCAGGTAGTTAAGGCATGCAAAGCGCCTCTTAAGAACTCCATTTAAATGCTCAATTGCACATCTTGCTCTGCAATGAGCAGTGTTGAAGCGTGCCTGCGCCGGTGTATTTGCTATTAGAAAAGGAGTCATCAGCCATGGTAGGAGTGGGTAGGCACTGTCTCCTAATATTATGCCATCCGGTCGGTTGGTTTGGAGGTCTCTATATAGAGCGCTCTCCCTCAGGATGCCTGCATCATGGACAGACGCAGGCCACTTGACAACGCAGTTGGTGATGATGAGGTCAGCATCACACACAAATTAGACATTGATGCTGTGCCTCCCCTTTCTGTTTAAAAACTCCCATTCATTCTCACGAGGTGCTTGTATATGCACATGTGTGCAGTCGATTGCTCCAATAGTATTGGGCATATTCCCCAAAAGAAAAAAGCTGCGCTTGGCCTGGGCAATCTGTTGTCCTTTGGAAAAGAAACAAATTCATTGACCAGGCTGGCCAGTGCGATTGACACATCTCTCACCACATCACACACAGCTGATTTCACCACTCCCATATAGTCACCAACAACTTGATAGAAAGTCCCACATGCATAAAATTGGAGAGCACTGAGGATCTGGCCTTCCACAGAGAGACCGTGACTCCTTTGGGTTCTGTGTTGAAGTTTTGGCCTGAGAAGGTTTACAAGGTACTCTATATCAGCCTTCCCAAAGCGAAACCAGACATACAGCTCCTGAGTGGTGTATTGCTCCAGTGGCTTGGTACGTTCAACATACACCCTTTGACGGTATCCTCTCCTGGCAAAGTGGTGGTGGTGGACAACACCTGCCATTTCACTGTCTCTCTGTGAATCCTCTGAGAAAGGCTGATTTATATGGCTGTGTAGTTGTTTTTTTCAAACACACCTATTACAACTGATTAGTTTCAGATTGTGTTCAATTGAGGCAATTGGACCCAAGGCCTATAATTGATGAACAATGTTCACTATAGTAAATCAACGGAACCATGGACTCAAGAAGCTGTAACTTCACTGCTGCTGAAACCAATGCTCTACTAGAGGGTGTTCGGTGCCATTATGGAACAATAGTGGGAAGTTTTAATTCTGCTAAGGATACCAACAAAAAGAGAAATTATGTTTGGATTTCAATCACAGAAAATGTGAATGCCATAGGGTCTGGCCAGATGAGGACCACAGACCAAATCAAATTGTGGTGGAAGAATCTTAAGGCCAGGGCAACAAAGGACCATGCTGAAGCCAAAAACACACAAACAGGCAACAAGCCATTTAAGAGGGGAGATTACACAGATGTGGTCCTCGACATTATTGGAGGTGAGAAGTCGTAAGCTCTCCATGGTATTCAAGGTGTTGTAGGGGATGGTGGGCCTTGGATTGAGGAGGAGGTGGAGAATCTGCCAGTTCCTCCTGAGGCTGATCCAGAGAGCATATTTATATTGAATCTCAGCTCTGTTCCTGAGGAAGAAGCTGGATCCTCATTGGTTGAGCTAGTCGTAGTTGCCACAGGATCTCAGAGGAAAGGCTTGAAGCGCCCTTCATCAAACAAAGATGATGATGTTTACAAGGCACTTCTGCAAAAAGAGACTGAAAGGGCAGAAGCACAGCTTCGTCTGGCAGAGGAACAACTGACTCTGACCAAACTGCAGCAAACCAAGGCCAGACTTGAGATCCGCCTCCTAAAGGCTACGCTCAGACAAGCTGGTCTCTCCACATCAGATGAGGAAGTCTGAAATTATTGTGGAGTATTTGACATTAAGTCTTTTTTTTAATTCAATACATCTATATTTGAAACTTGTTATTAATATCCTCAATGTACAGTGTTTGTGTTGTAGGTCTCAGATGAGCGGACTGCTGGAAGAGGATGGGGTGGGGTTTTTCTTGTTTTTATTTGTTTTTAAATGTGTGTTTTCATTTCAAATAAAAATGAACTTATATTGACCCCACACTGGCTATTCTACTTGTTGCTCTTTACGTATCTACAATTCTACATTGTGATTTCCTATCCTGTTTGAGCACAGGTTATCCAGATTTGGTGATCCTGAAAAGTTCCTATCCGGATCAGATTGATCCAATC
Organism: Umbra pygmaea; assembly: GCA_016801145.1. Taxonomy (NCBI): domain Eukaryota; kingdom Metazoa; phylum Chordata; class Actinopteri; order Esociformes; family Umbridae; genus Umbra; species Umbra pygmaea. Next base: position 17,148 of record JACXGM010016537.1, on the reverse strand, counting down.
CGATGTTGCTTTGAAAAACTGGCTCAAAAGTAAGCTGGATTCCTTGATCACAGATCGCAAAAAAAAGGATTACTAAATCCGGATAAATTTTATCCAGATTAAACCTTTTGAAAAACTGGGCCCTGGAGTGATCCTTTAACACAGGGATTCTCAACCGGTTCTCAAAATTTATGTTTAAATTATTTTATTTTCTAATTATCTAATTGTTCTTATGAACTAATTTGAGCAAAAACATTCAAGTCAAGTCAAGATGCATTATCTACAAGGTAATTTTTGTTTAAATGTCGCAACACCAATCACGTCACAACCAGTGACGGCGATACACCCCCTAATCAGTAGGGACTTGATCACAGTGTGAAGTATGCACAGTTCTGATTATGCATATTGTGTTGTTAATTCCGAGCGCATGGTGTTGTCCAGTGCTCTGTTTTACACTAATCACTCAGTCATGAGCGCAGTTTCCTGCATTTGCCTACTTTTAATCCATTACCTAATCAATATGATTGTGATGTGGTGTTCATTTTGATAATTTAAAGTGAAGGATGCATACATGTGTATTGTGTTAATGCTGAGCACTTGGCAGGCATGGTGGCCTAGTTGTCAGCACTGTGGCCTCACAGCAAGAAGGTTCTGGGTTCGAACCCCAGTCATCCCAGGCCTTTCTGTGTGGAGTTTGCATGTTCTTCCCATGTCTGCGTGGGTTTCCTCCGGGTGCTCCGGTTTCCCCCTCCATTAAAAAACATGCAGGTTAGGTTTGGAAATTAGCATCTGTGCTATAATCTGGCTCATTTACAGTCTGTACAGAAGTGTAAGATTGTTGATTAATGTGCACTGTCCCAAGTAAATAAATAATATATCCAATTTGGTGCTGTCCAGTGCTGATGTCTGCATGTAAAAGGTTTTTGTCGTCAAAAAATAATAATAATAACAGGTTGTCTTACCTTACACCTTGTCGTAAAACAAATATAAATCTGTATAAATATTGTTATCTGTTATTGTTACAGGAATAAATGGTTACTGAGTAATCCTGCAAAGTCTTTTTTATACAAGGGCAGTTGATCTATATAGCTGATTTGACATAGTCTGCTACAGTGGCATAACATATTAACAGCAGAGTATATCATTGTACTTTTTGAATTTTCTGTTATTCTGTGTTCATACTATCATATTTGGAAAGGTGGTCCTCAGAATGTTTTTAAACTGTTATTGGTGGGCCATGAGTTGCAAAAGGTTGAGAAACCGCTGCTTTAAAATACTTACCTCTGGGACACTGTTAGGTTTTGATAGTTTTCATTACATTAGATTTCATTAAATATACAATATGATAACAATTTTGCTAAACTTAAGATATGTACACATTTGTAATAAAATACGATACGATACCAGTTTGTTTTGAAACCAAATGTTTGTCACTGCAATTCACATAGTTTCCACCAATAACATAATTTCTCCATAGTTCCCCTTCACGCTACTTTTATTTCAAGTGAAGCTGTGTCTTTAACCACTGGGGGGTGACACAACCCACCTTGACCTCTTCATGTCATTGGCTTCTGACATGAACAGTAGCCAGCTGGAACCCTCCTCAATCCACATTTCCATTACTAGTCCAGTGCCCGTGCTCTGTCTGACACTTGTTGTCTGTAGCTGGTTGAGGTTTGCATGTGTGGGATTCTGAAATATCCTAAATTCTTATGGTTCTGAGGTGTATTTCACATTTTAGCTGTCAAAGCTCCGCTGCTGTCTTGTCTCTGGTCCTGCGCTGTGCTCACTCAGTGTGCAGTGTGAGAGGGGGAGTGGCCAGCGGCTAGAGCGGCAAAAGCCAATGTGTGCTTGTTTTACCGATATATATTTAACAATATCTTTTGTAGTTCTAATCCAAACATCGTGAAACTTGGCACGATACACTTACTCGTGCCCGTAGCAAGTCACCTGTCAAGTTTGAAGTCCATCAGACACACAGACAGACAGATAGACAGACAGACATTCCTGCAATTTATAGATAGATTAGTAATGTGTTCATCTAATAGTTGGGCTCTCATATGACAGCGTTTTCCCTCAGAGTTGTGGCCCATTGGCTATCAAATTGAAAGAAATTTAGAATTTTGTCATGAAACAATTCTTGAGGATATTACATTTGCAAAAACAAGGTTTTTGTTTTTATAACTGCATCATGTTTTTTATCAGTACCTCATTACCATGCTGCATTGATCTGTAGTGGATTCAAGATTTAATGTAACCACGGAAAAACATTGGAACAACAATGGAACAACATAAAAGCAGATCATAGTCATTATTTATTTACACATTAAATTTATCTACACTAACAATTGGAGAAATTGTCTCAGGAATCGGGTTGTATTCAAATGATCTTTCCAGTGTTTCTCTTGGAGAGAAGGGAGCATATTTTCCCCTTGTGGAGGCAAGGGGAGGAGCGTGTGGTTCAAGCTTCGTAGATATTGCTCTGCTCTAGTTGTTCAGAGTTCCTGCCTCTACTGTCTGGGTGAACGGGTGGAGATGGTAACAGGGTGCTGTTATTGTAGATGTAGGCCTATACTACAGACATCTCTCTACGTCTCTCAAGGGACCTTTCTTGGATTGAACATAGAGTTTGTCTCCCAGCTTGACCAAATATGGAAATATGACCATTTGATATATATCCTTTTTTTTCCTGAGCATACATTTCTTACAAAATACAATGTGTGGAAGAAAACAAACTAATCGTTGGTGTGGCTCATTGTAAGTGGGTTTCCTGCTGGTTTTCAAACACAACATAGTTATTACTGTATATGTTATGTGTTACATAAATTACTAGATAGGTAAATCATATGCACGGCTCACCTGTAAATTATACCTTTCACCTCAGCATGACCAAATGCAAAATACAGATAAATGAAATAAATGTAATGCATATCTCAGAAGCAAACATGAGGACTGCAGCATATTATGGTCTCATATGGAAGTTATGGAAGAATCAAACTTATGCCTAAACTTTGAAAATAGACTAATAAATATAGATTTGAAAATGCTGATTGCATTTTGGTGAACCAATGTTTTAAAATATAGTGGACTCAGGTGCCAGCACTACATTCTGGGAACCTGAGAACAGGACGTGTTTATTATTACCAGACATTATCTGAGTTTTTTAAAGGATGTTTTAGATCCAGTATGTGTACTCTCACTGCACATTTGCAATTAAGTCATTAAACAGCACTTATCCAGAGCAACTTGCAGTAGTAAATGCATGCATTTTATTAGCTAATCATTTTCATATTGTCTAGGAGTGGGAATCCACAGCCCTGGCATCGATCCTCAATACTGAAGGAATTAGCAACATACAGAAAAAACATGGTGTTTGAGGAGTCAATGGAAACTTCAGAGATGTTTTTTCAGTGGCACTGCAAACTGTTAGGTATATTGCTAGTGGGTCTGTAATCATTATTTAATTTCTATAGAATTTATTTTAGCATATCGCTCTTGAAGAAATGTGAAAGAGCAACGTATTCATATATGAAAGCATGCAACAATGTTGTAGATTTTAGTAACATTTATTTTCAAAGAGGAAAGAGTGTTACTGTGCTCACAAGGTGTCACAAAGTAAGAATGTAAATAAACATGTTATAGCGTGAGGAAAAACTCTCAACCTGCGAGATTCTTTCCTCAGTGTTTAAACAATATTTCCTTATATTTTTGGACTTGTTTTTCAGTCGCCTACAAAGATGCCCTTGTTTGTGACAGAACCTTGTGAACATGAGGATAATTCAGGCTTTATTTAAAATACCAAACAAAAGTAAAACAACTAGCAAACAAAACCAAAATGATGACAACATATGTGAGTCTACCAACAAAAACTGCAAAACAACTAATAATATTTTTTGAAAGCAAGCAAAAAGAGCATTTATTTAGAAAGTTTATTAAAATTTGTACAATTTGCCTCCAAATATTTTTTGATTTTTAGATGTTATTAAATTCATGCCCTGATGAAGTGAAAGAATAACAAGAATTTCTGAACAATAACCCATTCAACACACGTTTTAATACATATACATCTCCCCTCCGTCAAAAGCCTCTTTCTGTACTCTATTTTATCTGTTTGTAAAAGCTTATTAATTTGCATTAACAAGTAAAATTGGAAGTTGCATCCTGTTTGCAACTGTTAGTACAGACTGTGCACATCACTTTTTCATAAATTTTAGTGGTATAGGTAGGTCGTTAATTAGTTGCAATTAGCACCGTTACTCTGTTTTAATTTAGGGATCAGCTTAGCACCGTGTCCCAATAGAGACTAGCTGTCATTAGTCTGCTGATGGCTTTAGATGACCATGTCTTTGTCGACATCCTCTGTAAACAGGAAACATTTCCACCGTTAATAAACAATAAGGAAATTGCACTTGTAAGAAACATTTGAAATTATTAAAAGAAAACTGATGCAGTTCAACAACTCAGAGTGTTCGAACTACTCACGATCCTTGATGCCAAAGCAGCCGGCCCATTCCTCGAGGGCGATGTATTTGTCATTGTCAGAATCGCACTGGTCGAAGAAGCGGGTGGTGCAGTGCTCCATGGGGATGAGAGGGGCACGAAGGGGGGCCAGTTCAGTGTGAGAGAGGAACCTAGAGCAACACCAGAAACACGGGTTACACACAAAGCTGTGTACAGTCCCTTATAAAAAAACATCACATCAATTCACATGAGAAAATCACACACGAATACCATGTGAATACCATGAGATTCAACATGGGATGATATTCGGTTTTGGACAGTTCACATGAGCTTGCATATTTTAAAATCTGCACACATGGTTTCACATGTAAATATTTTGATGCATGACTTGATAATACTGGCATTTTCATGTTATCGCGTAATCAAACAAGATCACAATCTTAAATGTGCACCAAATGTTTTTGTGTCCATTTGTTTTCTTCTGTAACTGGTGGCATTAACAAAAAACAACATTTCCAAATCTATCACTGTGAATGCTAAAAATTAATACTAGGGATGAGCTGAATATATGTATCTGTACTCGGAATGGGCATGGCCTTCTCAAAAGTGGGTGGAGCTACCCGGAAGTATTATCTTCATGTCTGAAATCGATATGGTTTGCTGAGAAATTGCTACATTCAAAACAAAACTCGTTACAGAACAGCCTCCGACTTGACCTACAGAGCAATGTTGTTTATCAAACATACAGGAATTGTTGTGCAAACCTAATCGATGTCAGGCCGAATTAACTGCTTTCGGGTAGCTCCGCCCACTTCTGGGATGGCCACACCCATTCCGAGTACAAATACAAATATTCAGCTCATCCCTAATTAATAAAAATATTGCCTGACAGTAAGGTATATTACCAGTGTAATTAACATGAATTTATTTATGCACGTGTTTAAGCAATAATGTCTTGAAAAACATCTAACCTGGTCACTGATCTGATCATGCTGTCTCCTATATAGTCATTGTCACCGTAGTTGGCACAACAGTTCTGGGACCAGGCTAGTGCATCTCAACCTACCCATCGATGGGGTGCTGGTCCAGCTGACCAAACTGCCAGTGGACAGGGAAGATGTACATGTTGTAGTTCTTCTCGAAGTCATGAGCCAGCAGGTCAAGGGAATGCTCTCCAGCCTGCAGCCTCTTCTCATTCTCGTAGATCTTCTTCACCTGTGAATCACATCAGTTGCGAAACATTAGTTGGTCTAATAATCATTTGAATGGGATGAGTTGACGGATGATTCACAAACAAAATGACAGTAGACCTACTCTGAGCTTCTGCTTTTCAGTCAACATGTTGTTCTCCTCATCGCGCTCGTACAGAGTTACCAGAACGTTCTTCAGCCAGTCTCTCATGCGTAGGGGGAACTCTGACAGCTCAACATCCAAACAGGGCTCGATGACTAAAAAGGAATCAAAATGTTGACACGATCAAAGTAATGGGTGAGACCCAAGAACAGCTGGAGGTAATCTGAAACTCACTTAAAATGTGACATTTGTGTTCATTGAAATGTATACTGGATGTGTTGATAAGTTCACAGCCCCAAAAGCAATGCTTTATGACCTTTTCTTTAATCCCTGGTTTATTACCTGTCATCAAGATGCTGCTAGTTTATACAGTGTTATTTAAAGTCCACAACATGATCTCCATCTGTCCCCTTCAGACCTTCCTCCTCTTCAATAGAACAGGGAGAACCACATTCCGGACTTCAACCAGAGACGTTTAACTGCAGATTCAGCGTTAGACTGAATCAGTAATGCACTGAGCATGTTATGGCCTGTGCCTCCACTCTTTGTGTTGGGCCCCTTAAGCTAAATTCCCTCAAGTTCAGCCCATTAAACATTCCCTAGAAAAGCATTCCCTAGGGCTTCGGCTCTAAGATAGCATAAGCTGTGACCACGTTGAATAAGTAGATTCTCTACAGAGGGCACTAGCTTCAAGGGTGATGTCAAAATGGTGAACATTATTGTATAAGTTAATTACATTTTGGTAAGTTAAATGTTTTAATCTATCAATATATTACATTGAAACCTTTCATATTAGAAATACTCTAAACCACATTACAAATTATTATGCAAATAATATTTTACACTGATGTACTTGAATAGTCGATGCAAATGACAGTCAGTATAATTTTCGAGTCATCAACCGTTAGGGTATAAATTGAATTTCATTTAACAAAGCACCCAATGAAAACAGTATTTTTCTCAAAAATAAAAAAACTCTAAATGCACTGTTCCAAATTATTATGCACAACAGAATTTCAAAACATTTTATAAGTTGTAAAGAACTGAAAATGGTCATTTGTTGAATTGGAAGCATTAGGAGGTCATATTTACTGAAATCAAAAGCTATTTCAATCAAACACATCTTAACAGGGCAAAATGTGATCGCGGCCACACCATGTGTTTCTCCTTTTATGCCCATAGCAGCCAATGACACAGAGGTATTCTCTGCAGCATGAGTTGGTGCATTGTCATGCATGAAGATGATTTTGCTACGGAAGGCACGGTTCTTCTTTTTGAATCTCTGAATCGCTATACTGAATCTCTATACTTTGCCGAGGTCATTTTCACACCTTCAGGGACCTTAAAGGGGCCAACCAGCTCTCTCTCCATGATTCTGGCCCAAAACATGACTCTGCCACCTATTTGCTGACGTTGCAGCCTTATTGCGACATGGTGGCCAGCCACCAACCATCCACTACTCCATCCATCTGGACCATCCAGAGTTGCACGGCACTCATCAGTTAACAAGACTGTTTGAAAATAAGTCTTAATTTTTCTTCATGTATTTCTGTGGCCGAATAGCAGGTTAATGCACAACTGCAAGTCCCTGGAAGATCCTACACCTTGAGGTTTGCGGGACTCCAGAGGCACCAGCAGCTTCAAATACCTGTTTGCTGCTTTGTAATGCCATTTTAGCAGCTGCTCTCTTAATCTGATTAATTTGTCTGGCAGTAACATTCCTCATTGTGCCTTTATCTGCACGAAACCATCTGTGCTTTGAATCAGCCACAAATCTTTTCACAGTACAATGATAATGCTTACGTTTTCTTGAAATATCTAATGTTTTCATACCTTGTCCAAGGCATTGCACTATTTAATACTTTTCCGCCGCACAGAGATCCTTTTTCTTTCCCATATTGCTTGAAACCTGTGGCTTGCTTAATAATGTGGAACATCTTTCTTAAGTAGTTTTCCTTTAATTAGACTCACCTGGTAAACTAATTATCACAGATGTCTGAGATTGATTTCAGTGATCCAAAGAGCCCGGAGACACAATACCATCCATGAGTTTGATTGATTGAAAAACTAAATATTTAATGTTTATACCACAATTCCAATTTGCTAATCATTTGGAATGCGGTGTAAAAATGCATTGAGTTGAATTTCTTTATATGTCATTGTTATAAATTACAACGAAATAAAATCCGAGAATCCTGAATGCATATTTTTAAGCTTACATTTGCATGACCCAATGTAGTCAAGGTGGAGCTTGTGTCCCTTCTTGGTTCCCTCCAGACTGCACTTGTGGGCAAAGAAGTGGCATGAAGAGTCGTAGGTAGTGTTGTCGTTGGCACAAACCTGCGAAACACAGAGTGCACAAATAAATAATATATAATCCCATAATGCTATATTAGAAAAGGGGAAAAGGAGTAGTTGGAAAGGCCTGGAATTGAAATGGAATTAACCCAAAAGCTGCTATTTGGATCAATATTTCTATGAGGTCAACTCACATGCTCATACTCTCCAATGGCAGCGGGGCAGGAGGTGGGGTCCTGGCAGACACACATAGGGGTGTTCTCCTCATCCACCTCACACACCTTTCCCTTCTTACAATGGTGGTTCAAGCAGGGGTCTGCATACAATATCAGAACAAAGCGTTCAGGCATCTTATTGAAAAACTTAACATTTCAGAAGAATTCTGTTGCTCTAGAATATGAAGCATTCCAGAAAGAGCCAGCGTGATGTTGGCGGAGAGGCAGCATGTCCATGCCCTTCCTCTCTGCAGAAGGGATCATTTCGGTTCCCTAGAAGCTGGCTGGAACAATTGGGTGGGACACATAATGATAGGGTGCTCGTTTTCAGACAGAAGCCCTCTGTCATTAAAAATGTTTTACTCGTCTCTCTAACATTTACTGAACGTCTTCACAACACAGCTGCCCTGAAGACGCACCAAAATACAACTTAATTTAATAAAGGCTGGCACAGCTATAATAAAGCTAATAGTAGCCTACGCCTTTGAAATGTAAATATTCATATTAGCTTTTCTGTGTTTAATTGTATAATCACAGCTGTGCCGTAACAACTGTGAGGATAAGGAATATTCCCAACAGCCAATGAAAAATGTGGTAGACTAGAACTCTAAGCTGTCATTAACAGAATAATTACATTAATGGTGAGGAATTATTTTCTCACTTACTCTCCTCGTTGAGATTATCCTCTACAACCTCGATGGCCTCGTCAAATTCTCCGATCTCCACCTGCACTGGGTTGGACCCAACCTCTGGCAAAGCCTGAGGTAAACCAATCACAGCAAAGTTAGTAAGAAGATTTTAAGTTGAACCCAACTGTCTGGTTAATATCCACCATATACCGCACAGGCTACATGTGAATAAATTGGAAGCACATCTTCACAACTGTAAAACGGTGAAGCTGTACCTAAATCTCTTTGGTAGCATGGCAAAATAAAGTGTAAACAACGTAGAGGTCCAGAGAGAGGCCTGGCAGTCTAACATCAACAAACAGCTTGCAGCTGGATGGTCAGAGCCTGAACCACTTGTGGTGAAGCCATTAAAACGTCATGGTTTCCCATCTTCTGTATTTATAACTTGTGGGATTCTGGTCCCTCAGGATCTCTCTCCAGCTACATTCAAGTATATTTTCAAGATTCAAGGAAAAACGTCTCCACTGCCCCATAATGCTAGAGATTTAAGTTGAAAAATTCTGCTGCTTTAGGTTCAGACAGGATGTCTGGGTGTTAGCATCCTCGCGCTTATTAAAATGCACATGTTTCTTGAAACTATTTGGTTTTGCATTTCTTTCCTGAAGGAGGATCTTTACTGTGTACCTTCCTAAGTGTCTGTAGTCAAAACATTTTGGCATTGACTTACACTAAGGAAGACTAAAGCACACAAAGACTAACACTGTCCAAAACCTATGTTTTGCTTTAATAATTTCTAATGAACAATTGAAATCTTAAATGGGTAATTTTCTGTCTGAATTAAAAAAGAGACAGAGATGGGATACAGAATTAAAATAGAGTGTCACTGTAATGAATTTGACTTTGTTTGTACTAAGTCAATGCAATATTCCCTCCCACTTATGGCCAAGTTGTGTTCATTCCCTGAGCATGCTTATCCATAGAATTCTGTAAACAACTCGATGACCTCACCTCCTCCAGGATTGGCTCTTCCTCCTCCACAATAGGCGGCTCCTCTGTCTGAATGGATGGAACAGTGATGTCATTATGATAGCTTGGCAACGGGAAAATGGCCGCTCAGACACAGATCGACATACACAAGCACACATACACACACAGATGTACTGTTCACACACACACAGAGACATATACGTATACTGTACACACACCACATTTGCCTTTCCATCCTTGTGAGGACCTACTTGATCCCTTATTTATAGATCCATATTCCCTATCAACAAGCCCTGAATCATAAACCCTAACGTCAATACCTAACTTTTTTGTCTGAAATTAAAGGAACACTCCAGACCCCTAGACACTTCAAAATCATTGTACCGGGGCATGTCCCCGACATCAAAGTCACTAAAACACCGACTCAAAGCCTTCTGAAGTTCCTAACTCGGCCACTGTAAGTTAACAAATTCCACCACAATTACGTAACTGTAGTGGGTTTTGAAAACTACAGCAAGGCATTCAGTTGACTTTGTATCTTTTTTGTCTTGCCCCTGAATTGAGTTGACTGGATAATAGAATTTTCTAGTTAGTTTGTGAATATATTCTTCCATTGGATACGTAGGTAAATAAGTTAGAGTTTGAGAGGGACTTTTTTTCTACAATGGAAAAAACAGCTTTGATCAAGTGTTTTTGAATGATAATATCCAACCAAACTTATGAGCTGGAATACAGTGAGGGTGAATTGGGGGAAAGGCAGGAACTTTATCAATTGAATTTATTGAGACAATGTTTTGGACTTGGCCACCGATTGAGCTATCAATGACAAACAAGACAGAAACTGTTTTGTTGTAAAAATTGGGACAGGGATATATTTTTTGCTTTCAAATATTTCCAGCAAAGAAGATGATTACATCTGTTTGTTAGATCATTAGAGTTCAAATGCTCACACGGACCAAGGTGTTTTGGAAACATTCTATTCATGACACTAACACGTAAGGAACTTGTTCGCATTATCATTGAATTTGTTTGTGTAAATACTTGGATGAAAGGCACGTCAAATAAAAAATATGGTTGACAGAACATTGCTATGGCTGTATGAATTGGAGCTGGGAAGGTGATCTAGCTGCCGATCGATTTGTTGAGATTTATTAATTTAAAGTATAATTAGCATACTAATAATAAAGTATTAATAGCACATTTAAAGTATTATTAGTAGACAGTAGAATGGCTAGCTGGCATGTCTTGTTTGTGCATATTGTGTGATCAATTAAACTTAATTTCGAAATGTATGTGTGACAGATTATGGTTTAATCTGTACCTACTGAAGCAAGATAGGGCATATTATATCTTGACCAATTGCAATTGTTAATATTTATGGTGTATTGCTAGCTAGAAGTAGGCCAAGGGCTTTACAGCTAAATTGTTGGGGCGCAAGCTGACTAGCTAGCATGTCTTGTTCGTGCATAATGTGTGATCATTACAACTTCAATTAGACACTTACAATGGAAGCAGCAAAAGCATTGCCCGCTAGGCAGAGGACAAACAAGATCCACACCCTCATCTTTCGGTCTGGAAATGGAAACATTGAGACAACACGTTAAATACACATTACAAACAATCAAACTTCACATTCAGTTGAGGTTTCTTTCCGCAGGACTGTGTGGTGTATGTTAGACACAGTGGCTGGGCCAGACAGTCCAGATGTAGAGACAGAGTCTTCTCTGCAGGCATATGTACTGCTGTCTGAAGAGTTGAATAGTCCCAGGACATTGTCTCTACATGTGGCTTCTGTTTTACACCTGTATGGTATGCTTTCCTTCCACCAATAATGTCCATTCGCAGACGCATGCATTAATACAAACGACACATGCTAAAATACTGAGTGCTACCTGGAGGTCAATCACACAGACACTGAGATATAAAGGACATTCAATTCTATATTTCTTGCAAAGTGAAACCTCTGTCCCACCTCCTTCGCTCCTTCTTTCTATGTATCTATCTGTCTCTATCTGTCTCTGTCTGTCTCTATCTGTCTCTATCTGTCTCTATCTCTTTCTGTCTCTATCTCTTTCTGTCTCTATCTGTCTCTGTCTCTATCTCTTTCTGTCTCTATCTGTCTCTATCTCTTTCTATCTCTATCTGTCTCTATCTGTCTCTATCTGTCTCTATCTCTTTCTGTCTCTATCTATCTCTGTCTGTCTCTATCTCTTTCTGTCTCTTTCTGTCTCTATCTGTCTCTATCTGTCTCTATCCGTCTCTGTCTGTCTCTGTCTGTCTCTCTGTCTCTATCTGTCTCTATCTGTCTCTATCTGTCTCTATCTGTCTCTATCTGTCTCTATCTGTTTCTATCCGTCTCTATCTGTCTCTATCTGTCTCTCACTGTTCATTGTATCTCACTTTGTCTTGCTTTCTCTATTGTCTTACCCACTATCATGGTAGTTTCCTTATTTCAAAAACCAAGATAGTTGTTGTGACTACATGTGACTACATGTAGCCGGGTGATAGAGTGATGTTATCTATTTATGCGGTTTAGATGAAAGCCAAAGATAGTTCAAGTTGTGGCGTCTACTTCTACTTCGCAACTAAAATCCCTTTAATTCTTCATGCATGCATTGTCATTCAAGCTTTGTCACATTTTCGATAAAGGTAAAATCCGAACAAATACAAAAAATTTAAAAACACTCAATTTTATCTGGTATACAAATGGTTCTTTGATTTTGGGCAGGTAAATATCTTTAACACATCCATAAATACCTCCCCAATTTAACGTGCAAACAGCTCACACTGTCCACCTCACTTTTATGAAAGGAAAAGATACACATTTATGAAGGGAAAATAGGTATTTCTGCAAATACAGTAAGCGGTCAATATGGCTCTGTAATAGGGAAATGAAGGAAGACATTTTTAAGAGTTAACAAACCACACTTCATTCAGAAATGGGGAGATACAATGATTTTTATTTACATTATAGTTTTGTAGAGTACTTGCCAAATTGAACTGCAGTATGAAAGTGGGGATTTGTTACAACAACAAAACCAACAACAGCAACATGATAACAACATTAATCTGATGACCACAACTGTTTTGCTGCACTAAAATGTCTTTGGGATAAATTTACTGCTTATAGAGTTTCATCTTCAGCATTGGTTTGTTATAACCATGGCCTTGAAGATAACACCTTCATTAACATTAGGCAAAATCATAGCGTTTTCCAGGGTTTGAGAGTCTCCAAATGGACTAATAGACTAACATACAAAAGAACACTGTACTTTTATTATTCAGAGTACTTTTATAATTCATTGTTTGTCTCTCAACATGGTTGTATGGAATGCATCAGTGTCATTTCTATAAACAAGTCACTGTTCATGAACAGCAGATACAGTTTGGTTCATGTAGTCAAAGGGGAAAGACACTGAGAGCAGCCAATCAAAGTAGGATAGGATATCACAACGGCCAATAATAGGCACGCCTGTTTAGTCTATTCAACCCCAATTTACATATTTTTGATTTGACAGAGAGCATACATAACTATCTAAAAAGATGAAAAGGGCCTGGTGTTGAACTGAAGCCAGTCAAGTTATATGCATCTGTTGGGTATGGACCTCTGGCTGTGGAAAAATCCAGTATGTCTGGCCATTGGACATGATGTTGTCTCCAAATAGTGTGCACAAGGAAAGTTCTCTTTGCTTTGAAAAAAAATACATGTTTTTTTACTGAGATCTTGGAAAACCACCTCTTACAAACATATAGCATGTCAGTGCCTGAGAGGAAGCTAGCAATGTGAGAACCTACAGTGAAAACAAAAACACTGGTATCTTGTCCAAGAAATCCATATTTGGTTTGGAGGGCAGTCGTGTTCCCAAACTTCCCATCGAATGACGTTTGAACGCACCTACTCTTTCTGTTTTCTTAAATGACGTGGACGTCAATCAGCTAGATGAGAGGATGACTGATGTAACAGCAAGACAAATTATTTGATTTGGAAAGCTGTACTCATAATCAAACATAGCAGGGCTAGTGGAGCTTGGCCATATAAAGAGGGCTCCTTTTTTTCAACTGTTTAATTTAGGAGGTTAGCTGGGTAAGCAAGTTGGGGTGTAAACTAGATCCATGTTCCAAATAGCACCCTATTCAAAAAACAAATTGTTTGAACAGCACCTTTTAACAGGACGCTCATAAGGAATGGTGTCCTGTTGGGCTAGTACTAATGGATTATTTCTGTTATAATAGGTAAACAAGAAACTTGCTTAGAGCCCAAAGAGATGCACAAGGAGCTCAGTTAGAGTATAGCTCAGGAGCATTGGGTTGGAACTAAAAGATTGCTGAATTGAATCTCTGAGACAGCAACCTTGCGTGCATTGAACAACAAGGCAGTCATTTGATTTGGGTTGTCTGTCAGTCATAGTTGCTCTCATTAAGGGCAGTTGAAAATCAGAAAAAAAGTCCACTTAAAAACCACAGCTAATTCTCCAACTTGAATCTTATAATAAATCAAATGTTTAAAAAGATATTATTGGAAGAATTTGTTTTTGGGGCAAATAACGTGTCACTGGACACACCTGTTCATTTCAGAACACCACAGGGTTCCTTATGACAAATGCAATCTTATTTTGTTCTTTCAATTGCAAGTTGTGCTATTCAAGCGATTTATTCAACATGATTTACAAATGAAAAGCCCAGTTCACTCTTAGTTGAGTTAACTTTTTTCTTGAGTATTTACCTCTTTGACAAAAAATGGAAGTGCTCAATATTAGAACAAAACTCATGAAGGCCAAACAAAACATTTTGGCTTCCTATTGCCAAGCAGGGGACATTCACAGGAAAGTCTAAATGTAAACAAAAACATGATGGAGAAAAGTCAGTGACTGAGCTATGTGGTGTCTCATAACCCAAGTTAAGACCTAGTCACCTGACTGTTTGAAATCATCCCCATCTCCTCTCTATTTCATTGAGCTTTTCGTTCTCAGGGGATTACCCTCAGAGCAGGGTCCTATACAAAACAGTGTTGATTTAAAACTGCAGAAAAAAACAACTGTAATTTTCTGTAAGCTGTAATGGCAGAAAAAATGCACTATAACTGTAGTCTTTTTTCAAACTGGATGAAACACTTTAAAAACGCTTATTTACAATCGCATTCCTAATCCTATAGTTACCAATATAACAATTTTACAGAGCAGCGATTAACAAGTGTGCCAATGTTTCTACGTGCGTTTGTTGTTAATTGGTTTCTTAAAAACATATGTTCAATACATTTCACTACAAAAATAGCCACAATGTGTTTGCCAGATACTGTTCCACACAGAAGCGCTTTAATCATCAACAGTGAGCTAGCTACTCTGTGGAAGGGATATTCGCCTTCAGGCTATCATCTGTCTACTGGCGCTGTTCCAGACGAGTGTCCGTAGACAATACTCTGCCTTCTTCCACCTTTGGAACTGTAAATCGAAACCTTGCCCCTTAGCTGAGCCTCTCTCTCTCTCTTTCAAATCAATTTAAATTACTTTTTTGGCGTGGGAAACATTTGTTTAAATTGCCAAAGCAAGTGGAATATTAGAAACCAAAAAACAATTGAATATCAAAAGCAGAGAAATATTATCTATTAGATTTACAGACACAAAAGTTTTAAATTATTCAATCATGTCAGATGTTGTATGGTTAGCTGTGTACTGTATTGGAACAATGTGCAAGTAGTTAAAGTATGAATGACAAGGGAAAATGTATTTAAAATAGGTATTAGATGTGATGTAATTGAATGTACTTTACACTGTTGGCTCTCTTGTCAGAGCATCGGGTGAAATATCTTGCTGCTGTAAAGAAGTTCATAATTGTGTGTTTTGATTTAAAAGTCTTTGTGAGTGTGTAAGATCTCAAGGAAATATCTCCAATGTGGTCAGAGGCATCATGCCCATTGAAGGTGAGGGGACACGTGCCCCCTCAGATTTTTGAGCCAAGTGGATTTTCCTTTTAATATCTGTATTTGTGGGCACATGTTTCCATGTATTGTGCACACTGTGCCCCCTTAAAAAAATAGGTGCATGATCCTTCTGAATGTGTTCATAACATTTGGCAGGCAATTATGTGCAGCTTGGTTTCCACTAAATGTTTTGGGCATTGTACAAATATCCTGTTTTCTTTTGCCAGATCTGCCTGTGGCGGCCTTTTCTGGATAGCAAGGCAATGCTCACTGATTATGTACATCATAAATGTTTTTCTTATTTTGGGTCAGTCTCAGTGGTCAGGTGTGCTGTCACTGTTTAGAGTAAGTGTAGCATCCTGATTTGCTTTATTTATTTTGGTTGCTCATATATCGTAATTGCTTCTCTTACACCCATCCCCCTAGCTTTCCACTCCCGTGTGATTTTGTGCATTTGCTCTGTGGTGTAAAAAGTAAAAGAGGAAGATATCATGGTTGGTTCATTCCGCTGGGAGTTTTATACTGACTCAGAGTTTAGATTTTTGCCATCTCAACGTCAGACCGTTGCTGAAGAGATGGCATGAAGACAATAACTTACTTCCTGTCCAGGATTACAGCTTTCTATTGGTTGCCATGCAGTGAATTCAAAATGTTCACAGGCCTTTCTCTCTTTCTTGGCCTGGTTTAAACTTTAAACTCTACAAAACAGAAGCTTTCCTTCAGCACAACTAACCAAACAACTATTTGGTTTTGGGAAGTGGGGCCTCCTCTCATCCTAACTGACTGACAGGCCAGCATATGTAGAGAAAAGAACTACTTGAACAGTTTGTCATTCGTTAGTCGTAAACTCTAACCTGAATACTTCACAGACTGAAAAGAGAAATGGATCCTATAAGCCAGCTTTGATTCGGTTTGCCTAAAGCATTTGATAACTGCTTTACATAAGTATAAAACAGTGAAACACAGGCCAATATCTTACTATTATAGTCCTATTTAGCACAAGAAGGCAAATTATAATATTTTATGTCAAACATTTTCGTTTTTCTCGTGGGCAAAGAGTGTGTTTTGTCTGACAGCATTCTCTGTGAGTTTGACAATATCTTGGCCAATCAGACATCTGCTAAACCTCACAGAGCACCTAAACAGCTGGTGGGGATATCCATGGTAACCTGCATTCCTTTTGATGGAAGTAACTGGGAGTGGAATGAGGGAGGGGTCTATGTTGAGAATCGCTCACCCTCCAAACCCTCTCAGCCTCTATAATAGGCTTTGTCAAACCCCATCCCCCTCAAACATTGCCTTGTCCACTCTCTCTCTCTCTCTCTCTCTCTCTCTCTCTCTCTCTCTCTCTCTCTCTCTCTCTCTCTCT
>JACXGM010016536.1:0-20389 GCA_016801145.1 Umbra pygmaea | reverse complement strand
ACATTGTCCACTCGGGTTCAATGCCCCCAACCTCCACAGGGATGCACGAAAAGCTCCGCCGGAGGTATGAGTTGAAAGTCTGTCGGACAGGGGCCTCCTCCAGACGTTCCCAATTCACCCGCACTACCCGTTTGGGTTTACCAGGTCTGTCCAGAGTCTTCCCCCACCCCCTGACCCAACTCACCACCAGATGGTGATCGGTTGACAGCTCCGCCCCTCTCTTCACCCGAGTGTCCAAAACATACAGCCTCAGATCAGATGAAACAATTATAAAATCGATCATTGACCTTCGGCCTAGGGTGCTCTGGTACCAAGTACACTTATGAGTATCCCTATGTTCGAACATGGTGTTCGTTATAGACAATCCATGACTAGCACAGAAGTCCAACAACAAACAACCACTCGGGTTTAGATCAGGGAGGCCATTCTTCCCAATCACGGCTCTCCATGTGTCTCCATCATTGCCCACGTGCGCGTTGAAGTCCCCCAACAGAACTATGGAATCCCCAACTGGAGCCCCATACAGGACTCCTTTCAAGGTCTCCAAGAAGGCCGAATACTCTGAACTCCTGTTTGGTGCATATGCACAAACAACAGTCAGAGTTTTCCCCCCAGGAACCCGTAGGCCCAGGGAGGCGACCCTCTCGTCCACCGGGGTAAACTCCAACGTAGCGGCACTCAGCCGGGGGCTTGTGAGTATCCCCACACCCGCCTGGCGCCTCACACCCTGGGCAACTCCAGAGAAGAAAAGAGTCCAACCCCTATCCAGGAGAATGGTTCCAGAACCAAGACCGTGCATAGAGGTAAGCCCCACCAGATCTAATTGGTAGCGCTCCACCTCCCGCACCAGTTCCGGCTCCTTCCTCCACAGAGAGGTGACATTCCACGTTCCCAGAGCCAGCCTCTGCCGCCCAGGTCTGGTCCGTCGAGGCCCCTGGCCTTCACTACCACCCATTTGGCAGCGCACCCGACCCCAGCGGTTCCTCCCACAGGTGGTGGGCCCATGGGATTATTTCAAGGCCAACCAGTATAAATACCCATGTTTGTCATTTTAGTTGTGGGGTATTGTTTATCTGTTGGTGCCTGCTACTGTATGTGTGTTCGTTCTCGTCAATAATATTATGATACACTGCAAAAACTGATATTTAAGAAAGTAAAAAGCCTTATTTCTAGAAAATTTGTCTTATTTTAAGTCTAAAAAGAAAAATAATCTTGATAAGCATTTTTCACATAAGACAAATACTCTTATTTTGAGAAAATATACCTAACATATTTTGCAAATTATCCAAGCAAAGGAACAAACTTATCTTCCTTATTTTAAGATTGAGAACACTTTTTCTCAATTGCACAATTTCTAAATTTAAGAATCTTATGAAATGACAGAAATTTATTTATTTTATTATAAACATGAAAAACATGAAAATACAGTTTAACATGACCCTTGACTGATTTGGATGAAGGTATTACACAGTTCTGTGTTGCCACCTACCTGCTTACCAAATGCATTTCAAAACTTTCCATAACATTTCTGTAACTTTTTGCCAATTTTCAAACACAAAAATACTCTAAATAAATATTACTGTAATACAATAATGTTTTTCAAAGATATAGAAATCGTTAAAACAATGCACATGAAATCATATTTGAGCCGATTTCACCCATCGTGGAGAAGATATTTTGTTTATTTGTTTTGTGCACCTATGTGACTGGCCTCTCACTCTGGTACAGTAGTTGGCAGTATATGCACCTTTCAGGCGGTTGCGATCTGCCAGTAAAACTAAAGAGTGCCCCAGTTTTTTCTTCTCCAGTCTGAGATTATTCGAATAATGGGTGGACTCGCCGAAGTTGCAATTTCTACCTTTAGGGGTAAGTAACACTTCATATTAAAGCGTTCTTAAGTAAATAAATAATTGTATTTATGTTGCTTTTTTTTAAATGACATTTTTCCATGGTTTAAGTTAGCTGTCTTTAACTTTAGCCGTTAGCTAACTTACCTAGCTAGCTATTTAGATAGGGAACTTCCATGAACACAATCTCAAACATTTGCTAGCAAGGGCAGACAGCTATTTAGCAGTGTTTAACCTTTAGCTAGCTACAAGCAAGTTAGGTAAGTTACTTTTAACAAATGTAAAAGTAACTTTTATAAGGTAATGTTATTACTGTAATCCGATTAATTTTTCAAGTGTAAAAGTAACTTTTAAAAAGTAACTTACCCAACTCTCTAGCTACAAATAAGCCTAAAAGTTAAGAAACCACTAAACATATTTGTTAAATCCGCGGTGTCCAGTCGTCCCTGTTCAAAACAGTTTTGGTCAGGTGCAGAATGATAAGACAGAAAAAAATAAGTTGCACACAATTATTTCATACAGTACCAAAATAGTTTAACACAAGGAAGATATTGATGGTCAATCAAAATGTATAGTGATAGATATAAAGAATATCGCACATCCACTTGTGTTGGTGCAGGACAGAAAAATCTGAATATGTAAAGATAACAAATGTCCGCAACTCAGAATTGCTCCTGTGTAATCAAAATGTATAAACATTGAATGAAACAAAATGCAAGCTCATCGATATAAAGTCTCAGCCAAATGAGTGTACATTTTTCTAAATAAACAAACTTAATGACAATTAGATATCCTTTTGTGTGTCCTCTTTCTTAAGTGCTCACATTTCTATTTCGGGGGGGTAGACTGAGCATATTGAAATCCAAGGTTCATCAGCAGTTGGAAGATGTCACCATGCTATGCAGGATGAGCCCAGCACTTCAAAAGTTTCTAAATTATTCATCCCAGGATGGGAGTGGCAATGACTTGGAACAGAGAGCACCATCACCCTTTTACTTTTAAGGTTCATTGTTATGATGTGAAGAAGCAAGCTATGAAGCCTCCAAGAACTTTAAAGGTAAGTTCACAAGTACACTAACATTTAATTTAGAAATGCCAAACTTTATTATTTTAGACAGCATTAGAAAGTTTAACCTGTTGTACCTTTTTTTGGGGGGATTCTTTCTAACCAGTGGTTTTCCCAGCACTGCTATTTCTTATTCCATCCGGCACTGCACCACCAAAGAAGCTGGGCTTGAGCAGCAAGGCCATGTTCTTACGGTGAGTATTTTATGCAGTGACATTAAAAGCTTTCCACGCTATTACAATGTTTGAATGACCATGGCTTTAATACACATAACAACCAAGGATCTACAATGACTTTAACCATTAAAAAACAATATAGAAAAGGAAACAATTGTTCATTGTGACATTCATTACACATTTTTTGGAAAAGAATGGCAAGCGTTTATCCAGTAAGTAGGTAATCTCATATGGTGTTTGTTGAAACATGTAGCTTACATTTCATTACTGAGCATCACTGAAATTGAGATGTCATTTGAAATGGAAAATGATATGTGCATTATTACTGTTTAGACTAATTATACTAGAGGATGTGTTTTCTTTTGTTCTACATTTTTGGTGTATTGGCCGTAAGAAACAGTGTGCATTTCTTTAGAGGAAAAATAAACTTGTTACAGCCTTTACTTTGAAAGCAGAGGTGTATTTTCTGATATGCTCTGGAATAAAATCATGCTTTTGTTTAATAAAGACCCTCAAAGTGAGAATGCTTCGTGCTGCTTATTTTAAGACAAAGTGTACGTGATTTCTTTTTTTGCAGTGTACATTATTTAATTGCAGTGAGCGTGATTTAAACCATACATTTCTCCTTTTTACCCAAAGTAATGTGCCTAGTTTGCACACCTTTTTTTCTGTTTGTTAATAGTTTGTTCCTGTACTTGTTGTTAAGCTGTTGTTTGCTCCAATGAAATTATATCGCAATGGATTACTGCGTTTGCCTCCTACCTCAACCAGCACATTACAAAAACTTTGTAAATACTATACCAAGTGTTGTATTGCTACATCAACACAAAGGGAAAACACATATCTCAAATCTATAAGAATATGCCATGTAGCTCAGTTTGTAGAGCATTGGATATGGTTTATTTCCCCCTCAGTTTGAAAATGTGTATCATTTGATTAAAAAAATATATATAATGACAGGTTGAGTCAAATATAGATAAAGAAATCTATTGATTGGGTAAACCATGTATACTCTGCCTTCCTATGCTTAACAGAATGGATGTCTTGTGCACCACATTATCCCTAAAAGGTGTCAACAACAAGACAACTAGACATGTGCCGATACAAAACGTCTGATGAAATGGATTCTCCATGTGATCTACGACAAAGGGCACTTTTTTACTGAACTATTGTACTTAAACGCTGAAAGGCCCATTTTATAGACTACCCATATTTTACAGTAAGTTTGAACCAAATCAACACACTCCATCGCAGATGTGGAAGATAAAGTAACTTTTTGGTAGGATGTTTCCCATGCATTTGTGTCATATAAAACAACAGCATGATTACCTTTTTGTCGCTGACTGTTTTCTCAACCAGGGGGAGAAGCTCGTTGGAGATGAAGGTTCCATATGCATCCAGGAAGGCAATGCCCTGGGGTTCATAAATATCTGCCACTATCTGTTATAGAGACAGAGACAGGATCTAAGTTACACACAGCTAAGTAGTCAAGATGACGACCCCCATGTAGTTTTAGATATGGCATCTACTGACCTCAAAGTGCTGGACCAGCTGCTTAGGTTTGACCCGGGTCATGATCTCGTACTGGCCCAATGTACGCTTAAGCAACTCCTCGTGGGTCAGAATAAACGTAACGTTACTATTGGCTGCAATATTCACAGACACAGAAAACTTCTCCATCTTCCTTCCTGATGCCCTAGTGTAGAGTCATAAACAGACAGCCCCGGTAGGAGAAAACATTATAATCAGATCACTCAAACCCAGACTGTGATAAAAGAGTATAGAAAGTCTTTATTTATTAGCCCCTCCTCGCTCCCTGGTTCACTTACTTGACCAGTCCTGCTGTTTGCCCTCTGGAAACAGCTACCTCATACTGCTTCTTGGCTTTCTCCTTCTCCTTCACTTCGCCCATGTACGTCTGACCCTCTATCTCCCTACATCCAAAAAATAATTTTCATTAAAACACATACACTCTATCCAGAGTAGAAGACCTATGGATTGGTTGCAGAATGTCTGCCATGCATGGCTGCTGACTAACATGCTGAAGTTGGTGATGAAGGCAGTCTTGGGCAGTTCCACCTCAAAAGAAACTTCTTGAGAGAAGTTGCCCTTGTTCAGAGCACTGGAGGTTATGACCGTGTGTGCAAAACGAGAAGTCACCTTACAGTCCACCTTTACACTGTACACCTCCACCTGTCAGAAAGAAAGGGATACAGAGAGGAAGATAAATCAAAAATCAAATGTGCCCTCTGAGGCCTACGTTGTTCCATAGAAAATTGTGACATCTTGTCATTTTGGCATAAAAGGAGTTTTTACTACTTTGTAACCAATTACAGCTAAAGAGGTCAATAGTTTTTGGGAAATGCATTGCAGTAAAGGACAATTCTGGCGCAAAATGAACCTAGGGGTTAATAACACATTGGTCCCGAGTCGACTGTTCTCTGGGATAAGTTTCCATGCTAAGTGAATGTGCCCAGTTTTAGTGCAAACTGATAATTACCTTATAACGCTAGTTGTGAGGGCATGGATGAAGTAAATGAAATCGCTATCTTATACCACTAACAAGGCTTAAAATAGCACCACACTTCCACGGTAGCGTAATGAGGGTCACTACATGCAAACCAAAGCATTGAGAACTTTGTATGTGTACAGACAATTTATTATAAAGATAGTTTAAAAGATAGTACAGTTCGCATATACAGGCAGGCACCATCGTGGAAAACAGACCTGACCAGTCGAACCACGAACACTGTGCTACGTGAGCTGAACTGTGACTTGAAATCTCTCATGGCAAGAGGTTTTTTGGTCATTCATGCAGATTAATGAGCAAGACTTACAGCTGGCGATGCAGACTAAGATCAGTGTTGCCAGATGCCAGTCAGGTTTTCCAGCCCAAAACCTCGTCAAAAAACGCGAGAATGCTCAAAAAAATGCCCAAAATTGTTTTCGCTTGTTTCTCATTTAAACACATTGAAATCATTAACAAGCATTAAAATTACCAATTTTTTGACTTAGCCTATACGATTTCAGAAACAATATTCAATTAAATGAACACAAAAGTAGGCTACAATGGCTTCAGTCAGACTATTCTACTTTTAAACTATAAGCTTATGTTATGGAAAATAATGCAAACGACTTAAGCTATCAATGAATCTGTTAATTGTCAATAAAAGTTGCTTGGAAAAAAAACTTCGGTAACACAAAAACATTGGCCCTCATTTATCAAACGTGCGTAGAAACCAGTTGTCAGGAGAGTTTAATAATCTTACTTACGAAACGGATCACAGCGATACAAGAAATACACAAATAGAAACTAGGTACGTTAACATAGAATCAGCACATCTCCAGGTACAGCGACAGCTTGTAATACTTCACAAAGAAACCATCCGACAGGACCAGGCTTTATGCCTGTTTGACGAGCGCTTAATAGAAAACACCTGCTACCTAAAGATTAACACATAGAGAAGGCTAGAGTGGCACCTAAACCACAACTGAGAAATGCAGGATAAAAACCCATAGAGAAACAGTCATTTTAGTATTCCGGGGACCCGGAGCGCCGTCTGTGATCCGTTAGGTGGGCAGGTGCGACACCAGTGTAGATCTGAGCGCAGAAATCATCTTACAACGAGACTCACGTGTGATTTACAAAACATTCGTATCACTCCAATTCCAGCGTACGAATGAACGGGTGTTGATAAATCAGATGGTTGAAATCCATCGTAATTTAAATATCACGCCCAGATTTATGCACGGATTAGTGGCCTCGCCCTTAGAATTTACGACATGGATAAGAGAAATCCGGCAAAGAAAAGGAATTTCTCTGAGATAAAAAGATCTCAGGTCTCAGGTGCAGGCCAACCGCTTGGTATTAATTGAAAGTTTAAAATCAGGCATCGATTGTTAAAGGAAAATGCAGTGTTGACTGAGGTTACTGCTACAGTCATTGAAAACTATTAACGAGAACCTGAAGTGCATTTCAAATGAATTAATTATTTTTTTATCTTTACAGCAAATCACTGATCTTGCATTGTTGCTTCAACACTTGTGGACTTGTAACAAGAGTTTTGATTGGTCTGAGATTTCTAGGCAGGCAGAGCAGAAAAATTACATAAGATCTCATGCAAAGCTTATTTGATGGTATTATAAGCCCTTTACCAAAACGTGGCCCATTTTAGCTGACTTCACCCTAGCTTTCTTACACAAGATATCACTTACTATATTACAAGCTCAGAATAAGATCCTTTCTCCTTCGTAGAGCCCAATGGTGGCTGTTGTGGCCAGATCTGGCAAGATCTGGATTGTGTTTTTAATTAGTTTTGCACTATAACTCTTTCTGTTTGTTTACTTTAGCACTGCCAGGTAGTGTTAATGAGCTTGTTAGATTAACGTTAGCTCTACCCCATCTGCTCTACCACAAACATTAATTAGCCAGCTAGTTAAATACACTTGTCGTGCAATGTTGAAGTGGATTTGATTTAATAAACCAAGCTGGATCGCGACAAAACACTGGCTATTTGATAAATAAGAACTACCTGATGTGGGAGGAACTATTCCTAATTTCAAAATGCAACGCATGCTATTATTAACTTACCCTGCTGTTGAGTCCCTTTTGCATAACCTTTTTTCTTTACTAGTGCTCCCACATTACGGTGGTGCTCCGGTGCAATGCCATTTATGTTTTACAAAGTTTGCACAAAAAACTTTTTGTTTCATTTAAAGTTCTGCCATAATATCCAAGCTTTCGGTCAGACAGTTTAAAAGTTTTTTCTTTAAGTGACGTAGCTCCACCACACAGCGAGCAACAAAATAGACCCAACGAATCGATATTTAAATTTGTTGACAACAATTTTAATTATCGATTTTTATCGATATCATCGATTCGTTGTTGCAGCCCTAATTCGAGCTTTGTGACATGGTGGATTATCCTGCTGGAAGAAGCCGTCAGAGGATAGGTACATGGTGGCCATAAAGGGATGGACATGGTCAAAAACAATTCTCAGGTAGGCAGTGGCATTTAAACAATGTCTAATTGGCACTAAGGGGCCTAAAGTGTGCCAAGAAAACATCCCCCAAACCATTACACCACCACCACCAGCCTGCACAGTGGTAACAAGGCATGATGGATCCATGTTCTCATTCTGTTTACGCCAAATTCTGACTCTATCTGAATGTCTCAACAGAAATCGAAACTCATCAGACCAGGCAACATTTTTCCAGTCTTCAACTGTCCAATTTTGGTGTGTTCTTGCAAATTGTAGCCTCTTTTTCCTATTCGTAGTGGAGATGAGTGGTACCCGGTGGGGTCTTCTGCTGTTGTAGTCCATCCGCCTCAAGGTTGTGCGTGTTGTGGCTTCACAAATGCCTTGCTGCATACCTTGGTTGTAACGAGTGGTTAATTCAGTCAAAGTTGCCCTTCTATCAATTTGAAGTAGTCAGCCCATTCTCCTCTAGAATCAACAAGGCATTTTCGCCCACAGGACTGCTGCATACTGGATGTTTTTCCCTTTTCAACACCATTCTTTGTAAACCCTAGAAATGGTTGTGCGTGAAAATCCCAGTAACTGAGCAGATTGTGAAATACTCAGACCGCCCCGTCTGGCACCAACAACCATGCCACGCTCAAAATTGCTTACAATTACCTTTCTTTCCCATTCTGACATTCAGTTTGAAGTTCAGGAGATTGTCTTGACCAGGACCACACCCCTAAATGCATTGAAGCAACTGCCATGTGATTTTTTTTATCATACGTAGTTACACTTCAACTAAAAAATCCAGAAAATCACATTGTTGAATTTATTGGTAAATTCCTTGGTAAAACAAGTATTTGGTCACCTACAAACAAGCAAGATTTCTGCCTCTCACAGACCTGTAACTTCTTCTTTAAGAGGCTCCTCTGTCCTCCACTTGTTATCAGTATAAAAGACACCTGTTCACAACCTCAAACAGTCACACACCAAACTCCACTATGGCCAAGACCAAAGAGCTGTCAAAGGACACCAGAAACAAAATTGTACACCTGCACTAGGCTGGGAAGACTGAATCTGTAATAGGTATGCAGTTTGGTGTGTAGAAATCAACTGTGGGAATAATTATAAGAAAATGGAAGACATCCAAGACCACTGATAATCTCCCTTGATCCGGGGCTCCACGCAAGATCTCACCCCGTGGGGTCAAAATGATCACAAGAACGGTGAGCATAATCCCCAAACCACACGGGGGGACCTATTGAATGACCTGCAGAAAACTGGGACCAAAGTAACAAAGGCTACCATCAGTAACACACTATGCCGCCAGGGACTCAAATCCTGCAGTGCCAGACATGTCCCCCTGTTTAAGCCTGTACATGTCCAGGCCCGTCTGAGGTTTGCTAGAGAGTATTTGGATGATCCAGAAGAGGATTGGGAGAATGTCATACGGTCAGATGCCAATGGAACTTTTTGGTAAAAACTCAAATCGTCGTGTTTGGAGGAGAAAGAATGCTGAGTTGCATCCAAAGAACACCACACCTAATGTGAAGCATGGGGCTGGAAACATCATGCTTTGGGCCTGTTTTCCTGCAAAGGGACCAGGACAACTGATCCGTGTAAAGAAAGAGTGAATGGGGCCACGTATCATGAGATTTTGAGTGAAAACCTCCTTCCATCAGCAAGGGCATTGAAGATGAATCGTTGCTGGGTTTTTCAACATAACAAGGATCCCAAACACACTGCCCAGGCAACGAAGGAGTGGCTTTTTTTGTTATTCACCAAATACTTTTTTTCCACCATAAGTTTCCAATAAATTCATAAAAAGTACTAAAATGTGATTTTCTGGAATTTTTGTTCTCATTTTGTCATCATAGTTAAAGTGTACCTATGATGAAAATTACAGGCCTCTCTCATCTTTTTAAGTGGGAGAACTTGCACAATTGGTGGCTGACTAAATACTTTTTTGCCCCACTGTATATGTATATATACACTGCTGAAAATAATAAAATAAAGGAAACACTTACACAACACAATGTAACTCCAAGTCAATCACACTGTCCACTCAGGAAGCAACACTGATTGACAATAAATTTCACATGATGTTGTGCAAATGGAACAGACAACAGGTTAAAATGATAGGCAATAAGCAAGACACCCCCAAAAAGGAGTGGTTCTGCAGGTGGTGACCACAGACCACTTCTCTGTTCCTATGCTTCCTGGCTGATGTTTTGGTCACGTTTGAATGCTAACGGTCAGGGGTTAAATTGGGATTTGTTATGTGGGGGGGCTCTACCTAGGGGGGTCCGGGGCATTTTTGAAAAACATGTTTTTGAAAACTAAACCATTAAATGGCATTTTCTGGAGAGTTTTGTGCAAAGAAATTGAGAAATCAAGTCTTACATGATATGTGCAAAACTGCAAGGTTAAGAGCCTATATTTTGCATTGCTGTAGTATCAACATGTATTAGGGCATTTAGCATTTACAGTACATTACTGTTAATCAGTCATCACTTTTATCACAAAATAAAAAATACTATTTTATTACCTTGTTATGATATACGAAGTGACCCATACAATTTGCCAAACATAATCTGCCACATGAAGAGACAGTGCAGCATATGACAGTATAGCAACAGCTGAGAAGATTTGGATCTGTGGTGACCTGGTTCACCTCACACAAACTTTCTTCTCCAATTCTCTCTACTAAATACACACACACACACAGACATTTCACATTTCATACAAATTCTTCCCATAATGGCTGGTATATAAACACTACAGTATTAGTCTGCCTTTTCTTACAGGCCAGGTGCTCTGAAGATCTCCGCCTTGCTACATTTAACAAAGAGTCAATTATATTCCTTATGGTCAATGGTTATTTTTGCTCGCCTTTACCTCGTCATATAGGTTTCAATTAAAAACTTCCCAGAACGGATGAACCCAGCCTTGTACTTTTACTTTGGACTATTTACAATGCTGAACATTTTACACAATGTGTTAGAGCAATATTAACAAATTAAATGTGTTGTCCTTTATTCATATTTTTAAGAGTATGGTGATTTGTTTGTCTCATTAAGGGAAAATGCCTGGCGCCGCCGCTGAGCAGGGGCCTTTCTCCCCTCCCAACACCTCAATTCTGCCACGAACGCGTGTCTATTTCACTCCAAGCACTCGCTTTATTCGCGCGTCCTAGAAGACGCGATAGAAGCGAATTTCATGCTCAATTAGCGTTCGGTTTGAACCGTATAGCATTAAACCTTAATGCGCAATGCGCAAGCGGTGCAAGATGGTCAATTGACAACAAGATTAAGCAGCTGAACAAGAATACGGCCGTGTTCCGAATGTTCTCATCTCAGCTCCGCCGAGGCAAAATAGACATGCCATTTAAAAAATCTTTCATTTATTGTCAGAAATATCATGTTTTCAAAAGCATCACTGTCATCAAATTTTATGTGACATATTTCCAGTAGGCAACTGACTGCAAGCAGGCACATCCGAGCAGGCTTACCGGCAATTTCCACCAACTGCGGAACGGCTGCGGATCCGCTCCGGAACGGCGGCGGAGTCAATAGGTTTCCATTAAAGTCAATGTTTGTATTTTCACTGACTGCGGAACGGCTGCGTTCTGACTCCGTCCCAGCTCCGGCGATCCGCAGCCCTGCGGAGCAGATACGCAGAGCTTCTATTTCTGCCGGATGCCGGAGAGCTCCGCAGCAATTCAGTACAGTATATATCCTGTTATATCGCGCGACCATACGTGAATTTGCGAGGGTCCTCGTATAGTCACTGTCAGCCGTTCCGCAACCAATACGGACCTGGTAGGTATTGAATTATGGCGGAGCACGGAGCCGACACGCAGCGGAGCCGATCTGCAGCCGTTCCGCAGTTAGTGGAAATCCCGGGTTATGTGCCAGAGCTGAGCCCCGGAGAGCTCCGGCCCAATTTAACCACTGCTAACGGTGCTTTCACTCTAGTGGTAGCATGAGACAGAGTCTACCACCCACACAAGTGGCTCAGGTAGTGCAGCTCATCCAGGATGGCACATCAATGCGTGCTGTGGCAAGAAGGTTTGCTGTGTCTATCAGCGTAGTGTCCAGAGCATGGAGGCACTACCAGGAGACAGGCCAGTACATCAGGAGACGTGTAAGGGGCTGTAGGAGGGCAACAACCCAGCAGCAGGACCGCTACCTCTGCATTTGTGCAAGGAGGAGCAGGAGGAGCACTGCCAGAGCCCTGCAAAATTACCTCCAGCAGGCCACAAATGTGCATGTGTCCACTCAAACGGTCAGAAACAGACTCCATGAGGGTGGTATTAGGGCCCGACGTCCACAGGTGGGGGTTGTGCTTACAGCCCAACACCGTGCAGGACGTTTGGCATTTGCCAGAGAACACCAAGATTGGAAAATTTGCCACTGGCGCCCTGTGCTCTTCACAGATGAAAGCAGGTTCACACTGAGCATGTGACAGACGTGACAGAGTCAGGAGACGCCGCGGAGAACGTTCTGCTACCTGCAACATCCTCCAGCATGACCGGTTTGGCGGTGGGTCAGTAATGGTGTGGGATGGCATTTCTTTGGGGGGCCGCACAGCCCTCCATGTGCTCGCAGAGGTAGCCTGATTGCCATTAGGTACTGAGATGAGATCCTCAGACCCCTTGTGATATCCTGGTGCGGTTGACCTGGGTTCCTCTTATGGCAAGACAATGCTAGACCTCATGTGGCTGGAGTGTGTCAACATTTCCTGCAAGAGGAAGGCATTGATGCTATGGACTTGCCCGCCCGTTCCCCAGACCTGAATCTGATTGGGACATCATGTCTCGCTCCATCCACCAATGCCATGTTGCACCACAGACTGTCCAGGAGTTGGCGGATGCATTAGTCCAGGTCTGGGAGGACATCCCTCAGGAGACCATCCGCCACCTCATCAGGAGCATGCACAGGTGTTGTAGGGAGGTCATATGGGCACGTGGAAGCCACACACACTACTGATCCTCATTTTGACTTTACTGTTTTAAGGACATTACATCACAGTTGGATCAGCCTGTAGTTTGGTTTTCCACTTTGATTTTGAGTGTGACTCCATATCCAGACCCCCACGGGTTGATAAATTAGATTTACAGACCTCCACGGGTTGATAAATTGGATTTCCATTGATAATTTTTGTGTGATTTTGTTGTCAGCACATTCAATGTAAAGGCAAAAGTATTTCATGCGATTAGTTCATTCATTCAGATCTAGGGTGTGTTATCTTAGTGTTCCCTTTATTTTTTGAGCAGTGTATATTATTGTTTATTTGATTATTTAAAGAAGTATTAAAACAGTTGTTAGCCATTTCTTTATAATGTAATGTTATATGTATTTGGGACCATGTGCAATCCCACAAATAGCATTCTGTACCGTATGATGCTCATCATTTTGCATAACCTGGCAGAAATTGTAGATTTTCGGCTCCTTTGTAAACCATACTGATAACAGAAATCACCCAAATGGCCCTGATCAATTGTTTACATACCCTTCAATATTTTGCATTGTTACAGACACACAAGGTGACACACACAGATTAAAATGGCAATTAAAGGTTAATCTCCCAATATAATCAAAAAAATGTTACAGTTGCTCCATTAGACTTTTTTTGCAGCCATGTGTGCATCATTCACCTGCTCAAGGGTCCTAAACCTTAACATTTTACTATAAAAAAATGTTTTTGCAAAATGTGGATAAACTGCATTTACTGTACTTGTGCCATCCCCGTACTAACAGTTTAGATTTTTATTAAATTACTTTCTTATGAGGACTGTACTGTTCACATTTTTATCAAAAGTACAATAGCAATGTAAAGTTTGGGGTCTTCCAGAAATGTGCATGTTTTTGATTTTCATACCTTAATTCACCAAGGTGTTTTTACACCTTGTTTTGTTTTTACACCTTAATTAAACAATATATACACATCCAAGTCATTACCAATGTTGCAAATATAATTGGTCAAAATTTCTGATTGATAATGAATTATTGAAACACAATTGCAAAGCCGATTTTTCAGCAGCCATTAATTCAGTGTCCTAATGATAGTCTTTTAGCTCCTCTTTAATTTCTTATCAATGTAATGCCACCATGGTGAATGAAGGTATCAAGTTCTATCAAAACACAATTCCTGGGCGACCACAAACCTTTGACTGGTAGTTTATTTTCCTGTTATAGCTGCATAGCAAGGAAAAGGCAGTATTGGCCACAATATTACTGCCCAAACAAACAATTACAAGTACTTCTTTGAAAAAAATTACCTTAGTTATTCCAGTTTAAAGACTAGAGTCAATTTGAGTACCATACAGACAGATTTCCTATTGAGTCTATTAATGATGTTGATGCTTCATCTCTAATATCATTTTTACAAATAAAAGGTAAATATAATGCATTTACTTACATTTACATTATCTGTACTCCTTTTCTGTATTAAAAGATGAAGAACAGGACAGTTTTATGTATTATTTACAGAGTTTACAGTACAACAGAGACATTAAATTGTGAACTGCAGTTCCTACTGTAACCTACTATACAAATTAACTTATTTTCCAAGTTTCTGAAACTGCTAGTTACCAGTGATAATGTTGACTTTATGTAAATAAAGATTTACAGTAAGTGACCATTTTTTTCTCAACCAATTGCATCAAAGGTTAGATTTGTTGGGTGTTTAGATTCAGGAATTTTTTACAAAGTACAACAGGTCCATTCAACTTTGGTCAGCGACAAAACACTATACTACCTGGTTTGAATATGTCCCTGTTTCAAAGAAGATGGAAACCAAATGTTTTTGGCACTCCAGGTCTGTAGATGAATAGCCCTTTTGTAAGAATTTTATTTAATTCTAAATATGCTGGGAATCAGGGATCATTTTCACTTTATGGGAATACAGAGTTGAGTAATTGTGAGTTCATCAAGTATGTACTCAACTGATTGCCTCAAAGATTACATTTGTTCAAAGGTTAGTTTGTGGGTTAAAACAAATCTGGTATCATCAGATTCAGCAAAGGGAACTTTTGATTATAAGACTGAATCCTGTTATCAACTGTGTTTGACATTACAGTTGTGTTGGTTTTGAAAAATCACTTTACCTGTCGTAGCCTTGCAGCACCATCCAAGCCCTGGGAAATAAATATTAATTTTAATAATTTAACATCTTAAAGTTTAAATATTTGTAAAAACATATTATTATCAGGAATCCCAGTGACACATCTTTGGAAATGACAGCAGGAAATAGATGTACAAATATTTGAGTAGATACTACTGAAACATTAGAGGAGACACTCCAAAGCCATGTTAGTAGATATTACAGAAACATAGTATTAAACTGTAATTAAGTGTCATAAACATTAACTATTTTGTTTTTCAATCAAAAAAATGGATGGTATTATGTCTCTGGGGCTCTTTGGATCACTGAAATCAATCTCAGACACCTGTGATAATTAGTTTTCCAGGTGAGCCCAATTAAAGGAAAACTACTTCAGAAGGATGTTCCACATTATTAAGCAGGCCACAGGTTTCAAGCAATCTGGGAAAGAAAAAGGTTCTCTCTGCTGTGTAAAAGTGTAAAATAGTGCAATGCCATGGACAAGGTATGAAAACCTTAGATATTTCACAAAATATATCTTAAGCGTGATCATCGTACTGTGATTTGTGGATGATTCAGAGTACAGATGTGTTTCTGCAGATAAAGGCATAATGAGGAAGGTTACTGTCAGACAAATTCATTGGATGAAAAGAGCAGTTTCTAAAATCCATTACAGAGTAGCAAACAGGTTTTTGAAGCTGCTGGTGCCTCTGGAGTCCCGTGTTCCTCAAGGTGTAGGATCCTCCAGAGACTTGCAGTTTTGCATAAACCTACTATACAGCAATCAATGCTCACAAGCAAAAACAGTTGCAGTGGGTTAAAAAAAAATGAAGACTAATTTTAAACAGTCTTGTTTACTGATAAGTGCCATAAAACCCTGGATGGTCCAGATGGATGGAGTAGTGGATGGTTGGTGGATGGCCAACATGTCGAAATAAGGCTGCAATGTCAGCAAGGAGGTGGCGGAGTCATGTTTTGGGCTGGAATCATGGGGAGAGCGCTCGTAGGCCCCTTTGGGGGGGGAGAGCCGATAGACCACTTTAGGGTCCCTGAAAGTGTGAAAATGACCTCGGCAAAGTATATGGAGTTTCTGACTGACCACTTTCTTCCATGGTACAAAAAAGAACCATAGCAAAATCATCTTCATGCATGACAATACACCATCTCATGCTGTAATGTATACCTCTGTGTCATAAGGCTTAATTACTCCAAAACGGAGCAAGTTTGCACACCTAATCACACCGGATGGAATATAGTTGTACACCAATATAATTTATTAACATTTGAGGAAATAGATAAAAATATAAGTTGCTTACGCATTTTGGCTGCAAGCCTTCATCAGAGCATACGGATTGTACAATAAATTTATGAACATTGATTACTCCTGGTTTTGGTTTGATTAAGACAGATCGTGACAGAATACCTTACCTACAACAGAGATGTACCCGGACGTGATCCACAACAGACTCGCCCAACAATAGGCTCGGATTGACAAGCTTTGCCACCTGCTGCGACAAACCAATCTCGATTCGCAACCCAGGAGAGATCAGGTACAACTTCCTCTGCCTTTACCAATGGCATTACCAATGAAATACGACGGCACTCCCGGGAAATGTAAGGGGTTCTTAATGCATTTTTTAACCATCACCCAACTTTAAACAGACCACAATATAATTTACTTTATATACTCACTGTTAATGGGCAGAGCACTTGATTGGGCCACTGCACTATGGTCTGCTAACAGTCCGGAATTAGAATCCGAGAGAGAGTTCACCAAGCTTTTTAATGAAGTGTTCCACCACCTTGTATCTGGGCGAAGTATTGGAGACCAACTCTGTGAGTTTAAACAGGGTAAGTTCAATCAGCGGCTGACTACGCTCTTGAGTTCAAAACCCTAGCAGCAGGGAGTGGGTGGAGCAACACAGCCTTATTAAAGGTTTACAGGAGAGGGCTCTCTACAGAAGAATTACAAACTGAACTTGCTTGCTGGGGTGACCAAACTGATTTATGGAGGGCTTCGCCCATGTATTGATTACAGAGAGCTCAATGACGTCACCATAAAACATCAATATCCCTTGCCCCTAATTTCATCCACCTTGGAACAGCTGGGACAAGCCACTGTCTACACCAAATTGGATTTAAGAAGCACTTATAATTTAATGCGCATAAAGAAAGGAGATGCATGGAAAACAGCATTTATCACTCACAAAGGACATTATGAATAAAGAGTCATGCTGTTACGTTCCAATGGGGAAGAGGAAAGAGGCAAGTGCAAAGGAGAATCAATCAAATGTGGTTTATTAGATAAATTAAAACAAAAGACTGCCACGAGGGGCAAAACGGAAAACAACAAACAAACTGAAATACTGAGACACGTACTGGTTGGAACACGTAACATCTAACAATGAACGACAAGGACAAGGAGGAAACACAAGGAATAAAAACTCTACTAATGAAGACTGATACAAACCACCTGCGCACCAAACATACTGACGTCACCTACATATAATCTGAAGAACACACAATACAAGACCGAGGCACTAGAGGGAGACAAACATTACAAAACACATAGGGAAGAAACCTAAACACTAGAACACATGGAAATAAACAGTCAACTAAACCACCGTGAGAAACACTGAAATGCAATAAGGGAACAAATACACAAGACACAGTAACTGAAACAAATGAAAAGGAAGGTCATACCCGACCCTCCTTGGGCCGGATGCAACACATGCCCTATGAACTAACCAATGCTCCTGCTGTATTTCAGTTATTCATGAATGCCATCTTTTAGGACATGTT
Organism: Umbra pygmaea; assembly: GCA_016801145.1. Classification (NCBI taxonomy): domain Eukaryota; kingdom Metazoa; phylum Chordata; class Actinopteri; order Esociformes; family Umbridae; genus Umbra; species Umbra pygmaea. Next base: position 2,427 of record JACXGM010016536.1, on the reverse strand, counting down.
GGACATATTTGTGTTTGTATACATAGATGACATTCTGATTTTTTCCTCTTCATTGGAAGAACATATCCATCATGTAAAACAATTCCTTCAAAGGCTCATGGATCACAAATTATATGTAAAGGCTGAAAAGAGTGAATTTCACACTACAACTGTTTCTTTCCTTGGATTTGTATTCACCTCTGGAGGAGTAAGGATGGACGACAAAAAGGTTGACGCTATACGCGAGTGGCAGGTACCTAAAACTGAAAAGGACCTCCAACAATCCCTTGGATTCGCACATTTTTACAGGACATTCATCAAAAATGTCAGTACAGTAGCATCTCCTCTTCATTCTCTGGCCAACCTGCAGAAACAGAAGTTTGCTTGGAACCAGGAGGCGCAACATGCCTTTCAACAGTTGAAACACCTTTTAACAATCGCTCCTGTCTTAATGCAGCCCAATCCCGCACCTCCATTTACAGTGGATGTGGATGCCTCTGAAGTGGGAGTGGGAGCAGTTTTGTCTCAGCCAAATATGTCGGATGGAAAGAGCCATCCTTGCAGTTTTTTTTCTAGGAAGCTTTCACCGTCAGAAAGAAATGTTGATGTTGGTAACAGGGAGCTCCTTGCAATTATTTTGGCTCTAGAGGAATGGCGGCACTGGTTAGAGAAGGCCCGTCATCATTTCAGAGTACTAACAGACCCCCGCAATTTGGAATACCTAAAACAAGCCAAAAGACTGAATGCTCACCAAGCCCGCTGGTCATTGTTCTTTTCAAGTTTTGACTTACAGTGTCTTATATTCCAGGAATTAAGAACTTGAAGGCAGACTCCCCCTCACGTCAGTGTGAAGCCTCTACTAAGACACATAAACCTAAATCCATCCTGCCTTCTACTTGTATGCTAAGACCCATTATGTAGGAAATTGATACCCAGATTAACGATGCTCTTATTACAGAGAATATACCCCCAGAGACACCATCAGTGAAAACATTTGTACCTGCCCACCTACGATCCTGTCTACTACAGTGGTGCCATACAGCTCTCAGTACCAGCCATCCAGGTATCTCTTGCACCATCCAACTGGTGTCCAACAAATATTTGTGGGCATCCTTAAGGGGTTAAGGACTATGCTTTCATCGTGCCCTACCTGCGCACAGTCCAAAACTCCACACCAGCTTCCTGAAGGTAAACTCCATCCATTACCTATACCCTCTTGACCATGGTCTCATGTAGCTTTGGATCTTGTGAGTGACTTACCATTTTCCAACAATTACACCACTATCCTGGTAATCATAGATCACTTTTCTGAAATGTGTTGTTTAATACCTCTCGTTAAACTGCCAAATGCTATAGAGTTATCCTAAATTATCTTTCAATATATGTCTTTAAACTATTCTGATTACCCGAAGACAAGGAGTTTTGGAAAAGGCTGGGGGTGTCCATCAGTCTAACATCTGGATACCACTCGCAATCGAACGGCCAGACGGAACGGCTAAACCAGATCCAGTGTTGGGAAAGTTCATTTTCAACCATTTGCCTTGCGAGCTTCCGATGCAGTGGGCTCTGTGTGTTGCATACGTTCAAATAATCCAACTTGTGCGTTGCAACACCGTGCCGTTGTACAACCGGAATATTGAGTTACCAATAGAACGAGTAGCACAACACGATAGTAACGGTCTTGCCTTGCTGAAGCAAATGTGCTTCAAGTCCGCACCATGCGGATGCATATATCCGGTAAAAAGTAATGTGCACTAAAATCTGACGTGTTCAGTGTATATCCCGCCTTAGACCAGCACTCCCATGGGCGCAAATATGGGCGCAGGTGCATTTGCTATTTAAACAATGCGGGCGCCTGATGGGAAATTGACAACTGCGTTGGTCTTAAACGTACAATATGTAATTTTTGGCTGCCAGGGGGCTCTCAATCAAAACAATAGCAAAAGATGTACTTGGATGACGTCAGGAAGTAGTGAGGGATCATGGGTTTTGTTATCATCGTCAATGACAACCTTCCAATCTAGTGTCTCCGGCAGAAAAAATTTCACTGACAAAGTAATGTATTGTTAAAAATATTATAACTTTATTCACGTTATGTTTGGTGGTTTCCTGGATCTTAAAGCAACTAGCGCAGTCAATTGTTATATGATGCCATTGACGGGCGACAAAATCAAATGTCCTGTGTATTCGAATTATATTAAGAATTTCTCTGGATTTGAAAGTTGGTGGAAACATTTAGGATAATGTAAGTACACAACTAAGAAATATATACAGGTCCTTCTCAAGAAATTAGCATATTGTGATAAAGTTCATTATTTTCCATAATGTAATGATAAAAATTAAACTTTCATATATTTTAGATTCATTGCACACCAACTGAAATATTTCAGGTCATTTATTGTTTTAATACTGATGATTTTGGCATACAGCTCATGAAAACCCAAAATT
>JACXGM010016535.1:0-20389 GCA_016801145.1 Umbra pygmaea | reverse complement strand
GCTGGAAGGAGGCCTCGGGGAAGACCCAGGACTAGGTGGCGAGATTATATCTCCAACCTGGCCTGGGAACGCCTCGGGATCCCCCAGTCGGAGCTGGTTAATGTTGCTCGGGAAAAGGACATTTGGGGTCCCCTGCTGGAGCTGCTGCCCCCGCGACCCGATCTCGGATAAGCGGATGAAGATGGATGGATGGATGGATGAATACTATGTTTATATAATTTTTGTCATTTTGAAGAAATGTATCCAGGCATTTCACTGGATCATCAGGACTCATCTAAAATGCGTAGCAGTTGGCCGATTGTCAAATCCATCAAGGAGCATGTGCGTCTCAATGTGGTCATTCCTGGACATCACTTCTACTACCATATTTGGGCTTCCGTTGTTAATTAGTGGAAGGCAACGTGGTTCACAGTTCCAGTGAAGCTGTGGAACCCTATTATTTTCCTAAGGACTATTCTTATTCTTCCGCATCTAAAAGTCATGCTACAGCCTAAACCGTACATGGTCGAGGGGTGCCATTTCCAGATCCCTGCAAGGACCTTGGACAAAAACAAATTCAGCCACTTCCACCACTATGTGGCGCTATAGCAGAAAAAAAATATGTCTGGCCTTATAACTCCCAAACTATACATCGCACCTTAAAAAATACACATCCACGCGTTCCCTGAATTCAGTTGAATCTTCTGATATAGGCCACACCAATTTCGGCCTATAATTTTCTACGCAAAAATTGCAATTTATCAAAAACCTACTTTTTCAAACTCCTCCTAGACCGTGTGACCAATTTGTGTAGCTAGCTACGAAAACACGAACTTCGCCATATCTTGGCCAAAATAGATGCTATCATCGCAAAATGTTAGATTCTTTTTTCCATGACCTTCTGAGGCTCCCCAAAGAAAATTGCCTATTAGGGGGTGCTACAAGTACAAAAATATTATATCTTATGAACGGCTGATCTGATTTCTACGAAATCTTGAGGGTACCATCTAGGGCCACTCCTTAGGCCACCCCTGTAGTGGAGTACTGATTCTTCAAAGTGTGTGTGGCCTATGGGACCCAGGTTTGGATTCACTACACTAATGTGAGCAACCTCAAATTTACAGTTTTGATGTACAATGGTTACTGGACCTCACATACCAAAATTATACATGTGGACCACTAGGTGGCACTATAATTATGTCAAACATGTTTTTGCCTATAACTCCCACATTACACATTGCACACAAGAAGCCATTACATCCACATGACCCTTGAATTGAGCTGAATCTGATGATATAGGACACACCCATTTCCGATAAGAAGATTCTTCGCAAGATCGTGCAATGTGCAAAACCAACTTTTTCTCCTCCTAGGCTGAGTGAATGACCTGCATGAAACATGGCACCTAGCATCTTCAGACAGACCTGTCAAAAACTTTTCAAAAGAATTTTGCTACGTTAAAACATGCACAATTGCTGACCAAACAAAATTTCTTTGCTAGCTATGAAACACAAACTTTAGCATATCTCTGCCAAAGGAAATGCTATCATCAAAAAACTTAAGATTGTTGTTCAACGTCCCAGTACAATGTTCTGTTCCAAATTTGGCAAAGAGTGGCCATAAGGGGTGTGCTTTAATCAATGTTTATGTGTTTTGGACAATAACTCAATAAATGTAACTGGGACATTTGTGATTGCAATATATCTTCCGTAGTACCTGCTATCAATATGAAACCTTTAGTGCTTGTTCGGCATGCCTCTCTGAGGCTCTGTACCAAATTTGTCATAGACCGGCCATTAGGGGCGATATAGTCAACATAGACCAGTTTTGGCCCTTTTACTCAATCAATGTTAATGCAGAAACATTTATTCATGATTTTGTTACTTCAAGATTCGATAATTGTAATGCTCTCTTTTGTGGCTACCCAGAAAAAACCCTAAAAAAACTTCAGTTAGTTCTTAACACAGCCATCAGAATTTTTAACTAGATCTGCAAAAAGTTAAAATAATTGCCCCAATTCTAGCCTCTTTACACTGGCTGCCCATTAAGGCTAGGGCTGATTTCAAAGTTTTACTGTTAATCTACAAAGCACTACATGGACTTTCCCCTTCTTATCTGTCTGATATGGTGCTGCCATACATAACTTCACATACGTTATGTTCACAAGTAATATTGTGGAATGATCTGCCAACCCATGTGAGAGATGCAGACTCAGTCTCAACATTCAAGTCTATGCTGAAGACTCATCTCTTCAGTAAGTTCTATGGTATAGTGTAGTCTGGCCCAGGGGGCTAAAAGAGGACAGCATTGATGAACCACCCATGATGGCTTGCCAGGTAGGCTCCCCTCTCTCCACTGGGATATCCTCGGTTCAATGCCACTCAGGCCGAGTCACTGGCCTGCTCATGTTTCAGATGTACAAAATCAAAAAATGTGTCTTTCAGTTACACCATAATTTACAGTTGCCCCACACACTGGTCCTCATTTATCAAACGTGCGTATGACCTAAAACAGGCATAGGACGGGCGTACGCTGATTCCTACGCAAAGATAGGCATTCATCAACTTGAACGTGAATGTTGGCTACGACAAAATCTCACATCTGTTCTGACCTCGTGTATGCAAGTTCTCCAGTGTGACTAGCAGTGTAAATGGTATAACCACTCGGTTCAGTGAATTGTTGTACTAGCCATCATTGATGAAGTTACATTTTAGAATTACGAATTACTTGTATACAGCACATTGCTATTAAGTGGTTTATTGTTTTCCGTTCAGTTCAAGATGTGGCCTAGATCACGAGGGCTTAATTAGGCATAAAATAATTTCAGTCAAAACAAAAATATATATAGAGTAGATGAATTTTACATCAAATTGTAATTTGGAAAAATACAATTTGCACAACATTTTAATGTCTTGCTTACCTTTGTAGAAAAATTTGCAAATGTTCTATACTTCATTATTAGTAACCAAAGTATTTATATTATTTTAAATTCTTTATGTTAAGACACCTGTCTGTCCCAGCATCAATGTAATAAATGTGGAAAATAAAACTGACCTGTTAGGGCCACAGATTTTGCCACAACTAATATGATACATCTCATTTCTGACTGGCTGGGGAAAAAAAACAGAAAAACAAAGTCAGTCTGGAACCAGGAAATACAGTAGCAGAGTTTTGAGATCCCCATTCAGAGTAAATTACAGTGAAATGGCTTTGTAATTCTGAAGTTCTTATAACCCACTCTCTGAATTAATCCAGGCCTAAGAACTACAATGACCAGAAGCATCTTTCCTGAAGCATACCTCTCCGTTGTCTCTGCAGTAAAACAGATGGGAATGTGCTGCTTCCGGTCACTTTCTTGGGGGGTCCATCCCAGGGTGAGTCTTGAGACACCAAAGCCCTCATCCTGGATGATCTTGGTCATGTTTGGAGGGCCGCTGATCTGGAAGTCAATAATCCTTTGAGGGAATAAAAAAAATGTCGTTGACAGATTAGGTTGTTACTAGATGTGCTTGCATTTCCATGGCCATTGATGACTTCCAGCTTTGGAATCATGTTAACTTGGTGGATTCCCCCTGTGGTCAACTGAAGGGATCCACCAATTGTTAAAAAGATAATGGACTCCTTTCAAAATGGCTACTTGGACAGTGTAAACGGCACAACCCTTGTGCTCACAAAGGCCATAACTAGAACAGGATAATGCTGCGTTCCGTTTGTACTCTGAGGTCAGAAATTCTAAGTTCCCAGACGGAATTTCAACTGGAACGCCAACCCAAGTGGGAATACCTAGTTGCGAAGTCGGAGATATTTCACTACCCCCAAGTTAATTTTCCAAGATGGCAGCATCCTGTATCAACAGTGAAAGTTGTTGTTACTGTTCCTTTTGAGTAATTGTTTTTATTTTTTTTCTCACAGTACTGTCCAACTGCTGTCTCTGAACATGTTGCTACAGTTTTAGATGTTTTATATTCTGAAAGGGCAAGAACAACGAAGGCTTTCTTGGGGGCGTCCATCTTGTTTGCCTACTTCTGTAACTGGAATGCGATCAACTTGTTTAGTCTGGGGTGTGATGTCATTCCCAGTTCTGACCTCCCACTTCCGAGCCAAATGGAACGCAGCGTAAGACTGCCACTCTTCCATCTCAATGTATTATATCAAGCTGTTAATTTGTCTACCTTCCTACATGTTAGGATGGAAAACTTGCGAAAATTCTGGTAACTCATTCCCAAATAATGTTGACTGTGCCATACCTGATTATAAAAGCTAAAAATGACTTTAATTTCAATCTTAAACTATATTTAATCTTATCCTCCATCAGGATTTTGACATCAACAGTCTAGAGAAGTATTAGCTGGCCAATCAGTGCAGATCAACTCTCCCTAATACAATTATGACTGGTACACACCCTACCCCTATGTAACCTCCCCAATCAAACAGCTGCACAGCGGAACCTCATTTTGATTGTGATTCTGATTGGTGCGAGACACATTTACACCAGTTTTTTTTAAGAAGCTTGACAATCAGACCAGAATGCCCCTTTTATATCGCTAAACATGAAATTGTGTTCCCAGTAAAAAGGGTCAAACCATAGGGAAAGTCACTAATTGTTTAAAGAGTAATGTAATGTATCTGAGACAAGTAGCCTTACTTAGTCTGGGCAGTTTTTGCACGGACTTCAAGCTGGTAGAGGTTGCCCACAGGGGAATGCTGGACCTCCCCGTGTGAAGGTGTTGGACTCAGGAACTGTGGTTGTATGTGGCCAGGCTGGCAGTCTGACAGTGCTGGCTGGACTTAAACCAAACAGTTAAATTTGAAAGCTAATGATAGAAATTTAAACAATTGTTTTGTGTTCTTTCTTATTCAATATTATAGACATCTATTTGATATGTTAACAGCACAGTTTGGGAATGCTTAAAGACATTTTGGACAACAATACATTTTTGAAACATTTACACTGAACAAAGAAATAAGACTTTTTCTTTGTACACAAAAGTACAAAGTAATTTCTCTCAAATATTGTTCACAAATCTGTCTAAATCTGTATTAGTGAGCACTCTCCATTGCCAAGATAATCCATCCACCTCACAAGTGTGGCACATCACACAGCACAATGCCACAGATGTTGGATGTTTTGAGGGAGCGAAACTGACAACTCCCACACAGTGATTTAAAACCAAAACAGGTGGATTCAGTACCATGACCAGCTCCACAGCTTAAGGAATCACAAACAATTCAGTAGGACATCGAGCTTGCCGTGGTGGTGAATCCACCTCTGTGGCATTGTGCTGTGTGATGAAACTGCACATAAACTGCACATTTTAGAGTGGCCTTTTATTGTGGCCAGCCTAAGGCACACCTGTACATTAATCATGCTGTCTAATCAGCATCTTGATATGCCACACATATGAGGTGGATGGATTATCTCGGCTCATGATAAATGGGGCAAAAACAAAAGTTTTGATTTATATTTTTGTTCAGTGTATTATTGATCAATAAAAGCTAAATATAAATGCTTTAGGAGTGTAGTTCAACTGTCGTACCTGATCACAAACCAAAATACACAAACTTATTTAATTACAAGCTTTGTATATCTTACAAACAGTGTTAAAGACACAGTCCATCGTTTTGTCCACTCATTACAAATGTGGCTATTGAGCTAAACCTTCAATGCTCCATGATTACAAAACCTACCAAGTTAAACTTGTACGTTAATTAATAGCTAAGATATGACAGTGATTCTACTTACAGATTATTTACATTTAAACAGCAAACCTTGTTTTTCTCCTTAAATGTCTTCCTTTTGAGAAGTACAGTGGGGCAAAAAAGTATTTAGTCAGCCACCAATTGTGCAAGTTCTCCAACTTAAAAAGATGAGAGAGGCCTGTAATTTTCATCATAGGTACACAAAATTAGAAAAAATAATCCAGAAAATCACATTTTAGGATTTTTTATGAATTTATTGGTAAATTATGGTGGAAAATAAGTATTTCGTCAATAACAAAAGTTCATCTCAATACTTTGTTATATACCCTTTGTTGGCAATGACAGAGGTCAAATGTTTTCTGTATGTCTTCACAAGAATTTCACACACTGTTGCTGGTATTTTGGCCCATTCCTCCATGCAGATCTCCTCTAGAGCAGTGATGTTTTGTGGCTGTTGCTGGGCAACACAGACTTTCAACTCTCTCACAAGATTTTCTATGGGGTTGAGATCTGGTGACTGGCTAGACCACTCCAGGACCTTGAAATTCTTCTTACGAAGCCACTCCTTTGTTGCCCGGGCGGTGTGTTTGGGATCATTGTCATGCTGAAAGACCCAGCCACATTTCATCTTCAATGCCCTTGCTGATGGAAGGAGATTTTCACTCAAAATCTCACGATACATGGCCCAATTAATTCCTTCCTTTACACGGATCAGTCGTCCTGGTCCCTTTGCAGAAAAACAGGCCCAAAGCATGATGTTTCCACCCCCATGCTTCACAGTAGGTAAGGTTTTCTTTGGATGCAACTCAGCATTCTTTCTCCTCCAAACACGACGAGTTGAGTTTTTACCAAAAAGTTCCATTTTGGTTTCATGTGTCCATATGACATTCTCCCAATCTTCTTCTGGATCATCCAAATGCTCTCTAGCAAACCTCAGACGGGCCTGGACATATACTGGTTTAAGCGCGGGACACGTCTTGCACTGCAGGATTTGAGTCCCTGGTAGCATAGTGTGTTACTGATGGTAGCCTTAGTTACTTTGGTCCCAGCTCTCTGCAGGTCATTTACAAGGTCCCCCCGTGTGGTTCTGGGATTTTTGCTCTTTGTTCTTGTGATCATTTTGACCCCATGGGGTGAAATCTTGCGTGGAGCCCCGGATCGAGGGAGATTATCAGTGGTCTTGTATGTCTTCCATTTTCTTATAATTGCTCCCACAGTTGATATCTTCACACCAAGCTGCTTACCTATTGCAGATTCGGTCTTCCCAGGCTGGTGCAGGTCTACAATTTTGTTTCTGGAGTCCTTTGACAGCTCTTTGGTCTTGGCCATAGTGGAGTTTGGAGTGTGACAGTTTGAGGTTGTGGACAGGTGTCTTTTATACTGATAACAAGTTCAAACAGGTGCCATTAATACAGCTAACAAGTGGAGGACAGAGGAGCCTCTTAAAGAAGAGGTTACAGGTCTTTGAGAGCCATATATCTTGCTTGGTTGTAGGTGACCAAATACTTATTTTCCACCATAATTTACCAATAAATTCATTAAGAATTCTACAACGTGATTTTCTGGATTTTTTTTCTCATTTTGTCTCTCATAGTTAAATTGTACCTATGATGAAAATTACAGGCCTCTCTCATCTTTTGAAGTGGGAAAACTTGCACAATTGGTGGCTGACTAAATACTGTTTTGCCCCACTGTATATATGTAACAAAATACATGACCAATCAACTGGGATGAGAGCTTGGGAAGATTCGATATCTTAGCTGTAACATCTGGCCAAACTGGGTGATATATTGCATATACACTCATCTAAAGGATTATTAGGAACACCTGTTCAATTTCTCATTAATGCAATGATCTACTCAACCAATAACATGGCAGTTGCTTCAATGCATTTAGGGGTGTGGTACTGGTCAAGACAATCTCCTGAACTCCAAACTGAATGTCAGAATGGGAAAGAAAGGTGATTTAAGCAATTTTGAGCGTGGCATGGTTGTTGGTGCCAAACGGGCCAGTCTGAGTATTTCACAATCTGCTCAGTTACTGGGATTTTCATGCACAACCATTTCTAGGGTTTACAAAGAATGGTGTGAAAAGGGAAAAACATCCAGTATGCGGCAGTCCTGTTGGGCGAAAATGCCTTGTTGATGCTAGAGGTCAGAGGAGAATGGGCCGACTGCTTCAAGCTGATAGAAGGGCAACTTTGACTGAAATAACCACTCGTTACAACCGAGGTATGCAGCAAAGCATTTGTGAAGCCACAACACGCACATCCTTGAGGCGGATGGGCTACAACAGCAGAAGACCCCACCAGGTACCACTCATCTCCACTACAAATAGGAAAAAGAGGCTACAATTTGCAAGAGCACAAGAAAATTGGACAGTTGAAGACTGGAAAAATGTTGCCTGGTCTGATGAGTCTCGATTTCTGTTGAGACATTCAGATGGTAGAGTCAGAATTTGGCATAAACAGAATGAGAACATGGATCCGTCATGCCTTGTTACCACTGTGCAGGCTGGTGGTGGTGGTGTAATGGATTAGGGGATGTTTTCTTGGCACACTTTAGGCCCCTTAGTGCCAATTGGGCATCGTTTAAATGCCACGGCCTACCTAAGCATTGTTTCTGACCATGTCCATCCCTTTATGGCCACCATGTACCCATCCTCTGACGGCTACTTCCAGCAGGATAATGCACCATGTCACAAAGCTCGAATCATTTCAAATTGGTTTCTTGGACATGACAATGAGTTCATTGTACTAAAATTGCCCCCACAGTCACCAGATCTCAACCCATTAGAGCATCTTTGGGATGTGGTGGAACGGGAGCTTCGTGCCCTGGATGTGCATCCCACAAATCTCCATCAACTACAAGATGGTATCCTATCAATATGGGCCAACATTTCTAAAGAATGCTTTCAGCACCTTGTTTAATCAATGCCACGTAGAATTAGGGCAGTTCTGAAGGCGAAAGGGGGGTCAAACACAGTATTAGTATGGTGTTCCTAATAATCCTTTAGGTGAGTGTCTATCTACTGTATAAATATTGTTTATGTCAGATCTTAAAACGCGGCCAAAATTCATTATTCACCCACAGTTTGTCAAAATGAGGCCAGATGAGTATAAGATATCCTGTGTAAAGTACATAAGCAATTAGTAATACCTAACGCTACTTATACAAAACTATTTACAATATACAATATTTATACAAAAGACTTCACAATGAATAGGCAAATCCTATTCTACTGAAGTGACATGGCTACTCAAAAATAAGACGTGCAAATGTAGATGATACTTACTTTCCACAGCAAACTGCAAGGGCACGCGGCTGAACGGGGTTGGAGTCAAGTTTTTAACAGAGGACTCATTCAGGGGAAATCTAGAATAATTTGTATGATATCCTGACATTGCGACCACCGTAGTGGGGTGGTCCTGCATCATCAACTCAAATACATGCACCCCTATAGGCAACTGGCCTGTGGCAAGCAGAGTACACCTGACCTGGAGAGATTGAAAAATACAAAGAGGGGGCCAGCATTCATGAACTGTGTCAGAGTTAACTGTGCTTATATAAGGACAGGCTCGTATCATTACTGTATGATCTAAATAAAAGAAACGTGAATCTTAGACCATTGCACAAATGTCATGTTGGATCTTAACGGGGAATGTCACCTTTTATTAAGATGTTATTAGTATTTATTTGCTGTTCTTAAAACCTGAAAGTAGTCTATTGTCATGAAAAACTTTATCCCTGGTCCAGGTGCCTTTAAATCAAACAATAAATGACACATCTTCTCAAGTCTATCCTGAAAGTAAAAAGTAATTCTGACGTAAACATACCACCAGTCTGATCAATATATTACATACACACAACAATACAAAATATAATTTGGTTGTATTTTTTAAGCTATTGGGTATATAAAAGCCTTTTCATTACTTTCTGTTACTACTGGCTATTTGTGGTGACATGCTGTTGTGAAACTGGTTCTTGGAATGTTTAGCTGTTGTTTTCAGAATGTTGAGAGTTATTTGGTTAGTGTCATAGGGCATTGGTATAGAGATGACAGAGACGAACTGCAGGGAGTGGTGTTCTTTTTTATTTAGGCTGGTTGATAGTAAGGACCAATACGTAATGTTTGGGAACAGCTGACGAACAAGATACAGGAGCTGCACAATGGATATAAATAAAGCTACATTATGCTCTAACGCGGCATAGACATGGGTGGCTAATACTCAGAGTAAACGCCTGGCTCAACCATACTATAAACATTACTTACTACACATATAGTAATACCATACAATGTCCATCATCAGTACTCCACACTAAAGTAACAGAGATCCTCACGTGAAAACTCTCCAACATAAAACAGCGGTTTGAACCTTCAATGATGCACACCGACCCTCCGGAAAACACTGAGTCTATATAGCGACCTTGATTACTCATTACGGATTGGTGTGGATATTTACCCAGAACCCCATTCATGCGTAAAAAGTAACCAAGTGCCGGCTATATATCCCAGTGTCAAGAAGGTGGTGCGCCAAACCCAAATACATAACAAATAGAAACTTAAACTTTCCATACACAATCAATAACTCAATATAGTTATAAACCAGTTCAGTTTATGCCACGACGCCCGACCAGTCCCTGGGAAGTGGTGACAGTTAGTGTTTTGGAAACCTCAGAATCTTCTGTTTGTGATACTATGAAGAAGACTACTAAATATATATAATGTTCCTATAATGGGATTTGATAGTCACTATAAAACAATTTTAATATAAAAATTCAACAGCATTTGTGTTAAATATATTTATTTAAGAAAGATAAAGGATTATGAGGAACATGACTTTGCTGAGATATTTCAAAATAACTCACATACACCTTTGATTTGTAATTTTAACTTTGTAATGTTAGCTACCCTAAAAGACATCTACACTATGTGTCAACAGAAGCTTAATCTGTGCCAGTGTGTAGCGGACTAAGCTCCCAACTTTAGACAAAAATGCCCCCTGCAGACTGTCTGTGCCCTTCCTCTTTGTCTCCCCCTACATTAAATCAACATTGGAAAGATGTTGAAAATATGTCTTTGTGGTTGAAAAGACAACTTTTATTTTATTGTTCTCAGTGGGGACCCTCCTATCAATCAAAACAATAATAACACTATTTTCCCCTCCCAAAACTCATTACAAAAGGGAAATTAAGCTATTAAAACATATGGTAGCCTATGGGCATCCAAATATGTTTGAAAATAAAATACCTGTATCACCTGAAATCAACTCCATATATGATTTGATATTAACTTAAATGTGCTGGAGTGGAAAATAAAACAATATGCACAGATATTTAATGCTACACTTTTAATAAGCAGGCCTACTGTACATGCACACACATGTGTAGGCAGGGTCAATGCTACTTTTCTTACCCTGTCAAGTGTAACATTGGGGTATGAGGCATTCGTAGAGAAGTAACATCTCACGTAATCTCCATCCGGGTCATAGGCCAAGAGAGGAAGACTGGAAAAACAGTTCTGAGGAACCCTATGTATCCATATCAGAGAGAAGCATAACCCAAGCATTAGCACCTAATAACGACAAATCATTAGAACTTTTGAGTACCTTTATAGTTCTGTGGAATGTTCACAATTGGACTGCAGGGCGTATCTGAGTTCAGAACGAGTTCAGGGCAGACCACTAGTTCACAAGAAATATTATATTTCTATTCTATACTAAATTTATTTAGTCATTTTTAATGGAACGTTGGTCAGAGTTTTAATCCTGGTATCATATGAACAAATGGCATGAAGGTACTGTATGATATGGGTTGTGAGCTGGGGGTTGCTTACTAAGATGATAAATTATTATATCAACTTTTGCCACCAAGGAAATGTGAGTGACTGGACCTGTCAAATAGTAGTGATGGGCAAACGAACATTCATTGCTGTTCTTCTAGCAGCAAAATATGCTGGCAGCACTCAGGAAGCAGAAAGCAACACAATCACATAAAAAAGTCAGTTATAAAGATATATTAAATATACTGTAATAGGGTTTATTAAATTGTACTTGAGTACTGCTAGATACTGTATGGATTGAAACTAAATATAGTGTCTCTTTAAAGAAGACTGACATCATTTTAACTTTTCTGATTTTAAGCAATCATACGCATATTTATATATATATATATATATAAGTATTTGTTTTATGTGCCAAAAACTGCTTTATATAAGCAATAATATATATGTAACATTTGTCCCAGGTCTACGTGATGTACAATAAGCTTTGGAAAATGCTCGGTTCGGTTTTGTTTTCATTTTTTGAGTTTAGTCTTGCTTAGGTTCTTTTTTTTCCTTTGTGTGCATGCCCTTGTGTTTTTCCCTTTTTCCTCATTCATATGAACACATCCCTACTCCAGTATTCTCCTTCTTCCTCATTCATATGAACACATCCCTACTCCAGTATTTTCCTTCTACCTGATTCATTTGAACACATCCCTACTCCAGTATTCTCCTTCTCCCTGATTCATATGAACACATCCCTACTCCAGTATTCTCCTTCTCCCTGATTCATATGAACACATCCCTACTCCAGTATTTTCCTTCTCCCTGATTCATTTGAACACATCCCTACACCAGTATTCTCCTTCTCCCTGATTCATATGAACACATCCCTACTCCAGTATTCTCCTTCTTCCTCATTCATATGAACATCCCTACTCCAGTATTCTCCTTCTTCCTCATTCATATGAACATCCCTACTCCAGTATTCTCCTTCTTCCCGAGTCTCTGTTAATGCATCCTTCTAGTCAGTTTCCAATCAGCCTGTATTCACTCCACCTGTTCCTTATTTCCCCCTTGTATATATTCCTGCCGCTTTTGTTCCTCATTGTGAGGTATTGTTTGTCTAATGACATACTGAGTGTTTTGTGTCCTGGCTTTCAGCTAAGTAGTACCTGTTTTGACCTGTTTTTACCCTGTGACTATTCCTTTGGATCTGCCCTTTTGTGATTTTGCCAGAGTATCTCTGTCCTGAACCCTGCCTGCTGTCTGGATAGCCTTGTGCCTGGTATTGTACTGTTTTGGATCTACCTGTGTGCCGAACCCTGCCTATCTACTGATTAGTCCCTGGATCCTGATCTTGTATACGCGGATACCTGTGTACCGAACTCTGCTTACCTGACCTGTGCCTTGTACCTGATTATTAAATTATGTTAAGAATTTTACTCCGCTCTGCCTGAGGTGTTTTTTATTGTGTTCAGTTTGCCTCCATCGGGGTCATACCGTAGTTTTGAGACTGTTGCCGTGACAGGAGGAGCATTTAGTGTGGGAGGCCTTGAGTCATTCCTTAATCCCAAATCCACACTCATCTGCATTGTCCAGTTGGTCTTTCCATCGACATTTGAGCCCCAACAACAACCTGAGTTACTACAATGAGAGGTTGAATCAGTGCATTGAAGTTTTAAATTAGCATACAATTATTCCATTCAGATCAATGTTAAGCCTCAAGCTAGCTCTCTTATTTCCACAGGGCTCAGATTACAATTGTTTCGAACATAATAATCCAGGAAAATAATAATAGCCGATACAGTTCCTGGCATTTCAGAATATATTTTAACATTCAAGTAGAGATGTGGGGAAACATTTATATACTTATATACAGTACACTATATTGCTAACCTTATGTGAACAGCTGAACATAACACCCTTACAAGCTTGTTGGACAACCCATTCCAAAGCCATGGTCATTAATGTGGATTTGGCTAGAACAGCCGCCACTCGTCTCTGGGTGAAGATTTTGAAGTGTGTCCGTAGGAAGGTTTTCTCATTCAGTCAAAGGAGCATTTGTGAGGTCAGGCACTGATGTTGAATGAGAAGGCCTGGCTCGCAATCACCATTCCAATTCATCCCAAAGGTGTTCAATGGGGATGAGGTCAGGGCTATGTGCAGGTCAGTCCATTTCTACCACACCCAACTCATCGAAACATGGCTTTATGGATCCAGCTTTGTGCACAAGGACACAGTCATGCTGGAACAGGAAAGGGCCTTCCCCAAATTTGTAAACAACTAATTGTCTAAAATGTCTTTATCTTGTAGCATTAAGATGACCCTTCACTGGAACTAAGCCAGACCCTGACTCCAGACCATTATCCCTCCTCATAATCCAGACCCTTGTGGGACCATATGCTGGTGCGGTTGGCCCTGGGTTCCTCTTAATGCAAGACAATGCTAGACCTCATGTGGCTGGAGTGTCAGCAGTTCCTGCAAGAGGAAGGCATTGATGCTATGGACTGGCCCGCCCGTTCCCCAGACCTGAATCCCATTGAGCACTTCTGGGACATCATGTCTCGCTCCATCCACCAACGTCACGTTGCACCACATACTGTCCAGGAGTTGGCGGATGCTTAGTCCAGGTCTGGGAGGACATCTCTCAGGAGACCCTCCGCCACCTCATCAGGAGCATGCCCAGGTGTTGTAGGGAGGTCATATTGGCACGTGGAGGCCACACACACACTACTGAGCCTAATTTTAACTTGTTTAAACGACATTACATCAAAGTTGGATCAGCCTGTAGTGTGGTTTTCCACTTTGATTTTGAGTGTGACTCCATCTCCAGACCTTCATGGGTTGATAAATTTGATTTCCATTGATAATTTTTGTGTAATTTTGTTGTCAGCACATTCAATTATGTAAAGACGAAAGTTTTTCATATGATTAGTTCATTCAATTAGATCTAAGATGTGTTATCTTAGTGTTCCCTTTATGTTTTTGAGCAGTGCAGTGGGGGTTTACAACATTAAGGTCTATTGATGCCTATGTCTATCAAATCTGCCGTTGCAATCTTGACCTAGAAGCACGTTAAAGATTATACCTTAAAGAAGGTGCTTGTATGTCTGAAGTGGGGGGTCTCGTATAAAGTACACTCCCTTTGAGATTTGTGAGGTGGTACCTCCTCGAAGGTTGCTATAGAAGTATGTGGTGTCAGGAGTTGATTAAAAATGTGGCTAGTGAATGTTATATTGTCGGGCAAAGCCACAGAAATGGGGAATATTCTTTCAGTGCAGTTGGAACGCTCAGACTAAACATTTACCTCAGGGTATAGCACTCAGACTAAACATTTACCTCAGGGTATAGCACTCAGACTAAACATTTACCTCAGGGTATAGCACTCAGACTAAACAATTACCTCAGGGTATAGCACTCAGACTAAACATTTACCTCAGGGTATAGCACTCAGACTAAACATTTACCTCAGGGTATAGAACTCAGACTAAACATTTACCTCAGGGTATAGAACTCAGAGTATGTTGATGAGTTCTGCTCCCTGGTGAAGTTCCTAGTGAAGTATCCTTCTGACTGGCACCAGAGGCTTTGTCCCAACTGGTTCTTATCTGTTCGCACGACTGGTCCTTGCCAATTTTCACTGCCCTGACAGTAGCCATTGACGCAGCTCCAGGATAGCTGCTGATCACACCTGTCCCGACCGTTCTCACGGTACTGGAATTGTACCTGTTGATTCCGGGACACAGAGCAGGGCCGATGTTCACATAGATAGCAGTGCTGACACAGGATCAGTATAATAATGAACACACTTATTAGTTATTCAATTATAATTAAAGGATGCTTTTTGAACATGTGAAAAAATCACTGAAATGTAACGTAGGTAAAGTTGCATTAAGTAATATATTTTGAATAAAATTAATACAAATTTAAATGTGAAAATGTTCTGTCTTGTTCTCTTGCCATGACCCATTTTCTCTCATATGTATTTGAAGGTCTTTCCAAAAGCACATAGATGCAGGTTAGGCAGAAAGCAGGTAATTTCTTAGTGTATATTTACATTACAAGAACCTTCAGCCACATATACTAGACCTCTCCAGAAAAGCTTGAGATGAGATAAAATTATATTGTGTAAACTCGCAGGTCTCTCTCAAATAGCCACTGTATTTTCAGACAACCTCCTGCGGTAGCGTACCAGAGGATTTCGAAAGATCCCACCTTGGGCTGTGCAAATGTAAATACAATTGTTCAGGAACGTCTCGAGAAATTCTCACCCTCAATGATCTGGAATACCGAAGGCTATATAGCCTACTTGATTATTAAACACCAACTGGTGTGGAAGGATAACCACCTAATCAACCATTCTCGTGCTTAATGATCGACCCAGGAGAAACTGGCTACATAAACTAGTGTCCAGAAAGTGGTGCCAAACCACAATACATTTAAATATAAACTCAAAATAGTTCATTAATACATAACTCAAATAACACAGTATAGTTCCATGACCTTTGGACATCGTGATGTTACCCCCCCCCCCAGGCATGGCTCCAGCCGCAAGAGACCAAAGTCCCGTTCCTGAGCACCAGTCCCCATCAGTGATTATCCCTTGCACCTGTTCCCCTGCCACACCTGGGCTGATTGCTACTCTTGTCATGGAGGGAGAAGCCCAACAGTTTCCTCCTGTCCCGCAAAACAGAGATACTGTACAAGAGGTTTATAATCCAAATAGACTTTATTGAAACATCATACAGCCGAACATCTTCTGCAGGAGAATACTAAACCCATAATATTGAACATCCTCTTTTATACCAGTCCTTATCACCTGGCCCAGCCTATGTGTTTATCACTGGGGCAGTTCTGGATGACCCTGTAACTTTCTCCAACATGATCTATCACTGTTTCATCCCATGACATAATTGCTCATCCCTTTATGTTAATTTGTATAGGCATGTTCTTCGAAGCCCTTAGAAAATATTGGTGGCACAAAACCAGAACCTTCTACAAAAATATTGAGGCCTTTATTCCCAACATCCTTAATGGTATTTCAACGCATTTCATTACAAGATGTCCATATAGTAGATTAATAATTAAACTGTCTACCATATTGATTTTCTGTGTTTGTGATCAAAAATATTGATACATGCAAATACAATTCCTTTCTAATAAAAATCATCCATTCTTATGAAAATACCACCACATTCTCCCTTCTTAAGGGAGATGACAGCGATCAGTCCTTGTTGGGTTATTGTAATACGCAGTACGTAAAGTATGTAAAGTACGTAATGTCCCAAGCTACCCTAGTCCTGCATGTCTGAGTGCAGTGTCATTTGTTGATTTTTGACTTTTTATGGCCATTCTTTGAGCTGTGCACTTGTGGTGACAACTTTTTATTTTGCTAATCCTGATTTTCGTTCCTTCGCTTTCAGTGCCTGTCTGTGACGATGGTCCGAAGCCCCTGGAAACCTGCCTGTTTACTCCACGCGTCAAACTGACCTTCGTTGACTGTCTCAGTGCCTACCGGTTACTTATATCTGAGGCCCTTGGAAACCTGCCTGCCTGCTCCTATTGTTGGGACGATTCTTTGCTACCTGTCCCTGCATCTGTCTAGGTTGTTGACCCGTAACCTTGGCTCCCCAGGAACCTGCCTGCCTACTTACACATTAATCAGTATTACCAACTACAATAAACATAATTATTGTTATTACTCACCACTCCATTGTCTGCGTTTGGATTTACCCCCTGTTCTGAGCTCTGATCTCAAACTACGGCCCGTTAGCATTCACGCAACATTCCTTTAGGGTAACCTACATCAAAACTGGATGCAGTTAGGTGCTGGTTCAATTTCCAACATCTAATTACCATGACTCCATCATCTATCACACCTGTTTTATGGATTTACATTGTAAAAAAATATTCTAGGTCTTGTTAGATTGACCCAAAAAAAATCAAGCAACATTTATTTAAGGTACTGTGTGCATTCCATTTAAATGAGTTTTCAATTGAATAAAATGAACAAACAAATTATCTATATCAACTTATTTGTGTTTATTTGTTGTGTAATTTTCCAAGGGATAATATTTTACAGTGTATGCTATCTTTAAAAGTTACAAAAAATAATAAAGAAAGGACCATTTTGTTTTTCAAAATCAGAGCGGATAATTACTTTTAAGTGTATGCCAATAGGAAATTATTACATTTCTACTGCTGTGTTGAAATGATTGGAAATCAATTACATTTCCATAATAATTATCCTTCTCCAAAAGTAAGGACATTTTAAATCACAAAAGAAATAAATCCTAAAGTAAGGAAAGTTTCAATTACAAAAAGAAAATAAGACCAAGGTTGTAATAAATAAATAAATTGAAATAAATGTGTACATACTACTGAGTCCTCCTCATGAGACTGCTGTATCTCTAGCACAACGCCCTGTCAAAACTATTTTGTATTAATATTCTTTAAGTTATTTTTTTTTAATTTAACCTTTATTTAACCAGGTAAGTTGACTAAGAACAATTTCTTATTTACAGCAACGACCTGGGAGCAATTAGGGTAAAGTGTCTTGCCCAAGGACACAACGACAGTTGGCTCAGTTGGGAATCGAACTGGCAACCGTCTGACAACAAGTCTGACTCCCTACCCACTGAGCCATCTGCGTTATACAGTATGTTTTTCTGTTTTTACTTTTTCTGTATGTCTTTTCTTCGATTTCTTATTTTAATGTGTCTAATCCTTGTTGTTTGTAACTTTATTTGGTTATTTTTATACAATAATACCATGCAGGTTTTTTACACCAAATAGTGTAGCCTGCCAATTCACACAAGACAAGATATTTTAGGAACCTACCTCGGTCCATTTAGATTTTGCCACGGGTATGGCTCCGGGTATTATGTAGTGAATCGTACTGCCATAGTATGTGAAATTGGTGCTATGGCAGGCAGCAAGACTTACTCCCAGAAGTAGAAGTCTACCAAGGTCCATAATGTTTGTCTCCTGGCATTTGAGTATGCATTGTCTTTAACTTCCTTGTTGCTATTCACTTTTATTGAGGTACATTGTTCCCTACAAGAAAAACCGGATTTGAGACGTACATTCTGGTATTTCAAACATCGTGTATTTTTTTGTGTTCATCTGTCTGTCACGGCTTAAGCCATGGCAGAGTGCCATTAGTGCCTGGATGAACTGATTGCACGGAGGTGTGGGTTACCACTAAGCCTCTGGCCAGCATCGGTATGGGTTCCCACAACATGGCTAGACAGCCTGGATCCCTGGGTCCCCACAACACCACTGAGTTCTCCAGCCTGGGTCTCTTTAACACCAGTGGGTTCTCGAGCCTGGGTCTCCTTGGCACAGGTGTGTCCTCCAGCAGGTGTCCCCACAGCACCAGTGTCTCCACAGCACCAGTGTCCTCCAGCAGGTGTCCCCACAGCACCAGTGTCTCCACAGCACCAGTGTCCTCCAGCAGGTGTCCCCACAGCACCAGTGTCCTCCAGCAGGTGTCTCCACAACACCAGTGTCCTCCAGCAGGGGTCCCCACAGCACCTTTTACACCTGAGCCTGTGGTCACGCCTCCCACGCCAGAGCCAGGGGCTCTGCCCCCAACTGGGGCCAGCAGTTCTGCATTCATTATCGTTAAATGATTAGTAGCTGTTTAAAGTCCTAGGGATTTGTGTGGTTATTTGTCTGTGTTTCCCTGTAAATTCTGCTCTGCTTGTTTGTTTGTTTTATTTAGATGTCGTTGCGAGAGTGTACGTACAGTATTTCAGTTAGAACTATTTAAGGTTAGTACTTGCAATTTTTCCAAGGGTATCATGCCTAGTTAGTGCACTTTTTTTCTGTTTTGTCTAAGTATTTTGGTTTATTGCTGTTCCTTTTTGATCTGCCTAATTACTCTCATTAAATACTTCACCTTGGATTACTGCTTCTGCCTCCTACTCTACCTATCCCAGACCCTTACACTGTCTATCATGAGATTACTATAATTAGTTGTTGTGACAGATTACTGGCAAAATTTAGCTATGTTTTGTCAACGGAACACATCCAAAATGAGAAAAAAACTATATATGCATTCTGCAGTAGGGAAAAAATAATAAATTACCAGAATGTCCTTTGAAAAGGGGGAGGGCAGAGTAAAGCTGTGAGTCCACCAGATGCATTAATCCCTTTGCGTTATGCCAGAAGGCATTCATTTTCAATGGAGAAGTGCAAAACTCGGTGGGATTGTCACACTGGACTGCGTTGTGTTTCGGCTGCTGTGTGTTCAATATTTTCAACTATTGCATACTTTTGACAGGTCAGGTGCAACCAAAAGTACAAAAAATTTAAGACATGGACTGGATCTATAGTTGTAAAGCAATTTCCCAATTTAGCTGGATTGATTGTATACAAACTATACAACTAATAAAAGAATTGTCAGTACAAAACTGCTATTTTCTAGCTAATGATTCTATATCCAACTGTCCATTTGAAATGAAGCAAGGTTTTCTTGTTGTCATGAATTCACGGATTCATTAAAGTAATCTTCAACGATTTATTGACAGGATTTGTTAGGAGCAAAAGAACAGTAGTAATCATGTATCAACACTTTTACAACTACCGTAAAACCAGCAGAGCTAAACGATACCAAAGCCAGTAGCGCCTCCTAGTGGAGCTTACTGCAATAATCATTTACATCTAAACCCCGGACCTGGCGGCGGGGAAGAACAAACGGGAGCGAATGGCGTTTCACCTATGTGTGGATTTGCAGTCACAACCACAGTGAGTTACTTTTACGAGCACACACAAACAAACGGACAAAATTGCTTGCCACCAACATTGTGCACGGCGGAGGTAAGATCTGGAACTTCGAAGGTTTCTCCTACGATAAAGTTAGATGCGCCTTCCCCAGACGGTATCGACACATTGCGTATAAAGAACTTGTCGGGTGCCTTGTCACAGACATTACGCACTG
>JACXGM010016534.1:0-20390 GCA_016801145.1 Umbra pygmaea | reverse complement strand
ACATTTTCAATGTTATGTCATGTAAGCAATTGGCTATCCGGTATCATAGGGTACTCTAACTGCTAACTTATGTACACTCCAAGCTGGCTTAAGCTGGCCCACCCATTCAGTCCGCTGCTACATCACATGCATTAAATTTTACTTTTAACAGCCAGTGCGTTACATTGGGATTTTTACTTATGTACAACTTACAAACAACGTTAGTATGGGATAAATTCCAGCATACATTTGTTTTTGCTTGCACATTTTGCTCTGAAAACATTTCTCTGTCTCAATCCAATTAAAATTCTTGGTCGGAAAACTCACCCGTTTTTTTTACGGTTCGGTGAGCTCAGAACGCAGTTCCACAGATAATTTTCCTATGCTACGTGAGTCAACTCAAAGATTACTGTGGAACCGCGCTCGGCTCCTCTATTCCGCTCCTTAAACAGGGCTAAATAAGTTTTATCTGGTCCTTCATCAGTCGCCATTTCTGTTGTATATTTTTAATGCATTTGTTAATTAAATAATTGCACTCATTAACTTGGAGATATGATAAATAGCGCAAATAAGAATTTAATTAAATAGGTCTGACTTCCCATCTTTAGTTCAGAGAGTCCTGAATCTCCTTTCTCGTCCTCATTTCGTATTGGTTAAATCTAACATTTCAAATCCAAAAACACCAATGAAATCATTGACCAAAGATGCATTTCTAAATCACAGGAAACAAAACATAGGTCTCTTGTTCATTCTTCCCCCCCAAACTATTTGCATTTTAAACACAGTAGAACCCCATGTGGTGAGCTTCAAAGCATACTAACTTAAGTCAACAAGGACAGTCCTTTTGTCTCCAAGATTTTACAGTGGACCAGTTACTTCTTAACTCCTACTATTCCTGCTATTTTGGGTTTCTGTGTTAAGTAAACCACTACTATGTAAAAGTGAATGCTCTATCTTCACCTGCACCTGCCTCCTTTCTCATCCTTCAAGGAAGCAATCCAGACGTTACATTGTGCAACTTTAACACTACGTGGATCAGGGGTATTCAATTCTTACCCTACATTTTATGAAACTCTGGCCAATTAATCTGTGTCAGCCCAGTTCACTATTACCAAATGAACACTTACTGCAAAATGTGAAGACTCAATTAAAATGTAAACAGTTTGTTCTTCATCGTTGCATGTTGTCACGACTGTGTTGGTGTGGAGTATGAGTTGTGAGACCGAAGGTTTGGTAGGTGGTGATTTTTGCCAATGGTTTTTAATAAAGAACAGTCCGGGAACATACAAACACTGTTACAGCAGGTTGCAGGGTATGCTTGAAGCGAGTGCACAACGGAATACTTATATGGCCTACGTGCTCTTTAACAGTGGCACAGATACTGACAGCTTAACATACAAGCAAGAACATACGCATAAACTTCCAAACAAGGACTCAATTTTCACAACTCCCGTAGCAATGTGTAGCTTAAAGGGACATTACCAATTAAATGCAAAACTACAACATAAGACATTAGAACATGTTTAAACAGAAATACACATAATACATGAATTCACTTTTATATATATAAAGAGACAGTACACATATTTTAACAGAAAACAAATAACTAATAACACGATGCATTGCATTGAATATATAAAGAAAAACACATACATGTAATATATATATATATATATATATATATATATGTATACATATATATATATATATATATACATGGAGTCCGTTCTCAAGTCTCTGTTCATGCCAGCCCACTCTGGCAACTGGAATAAAATACCACCATAAAAAACAGAATTTGCATCTAATTGTGCTTTAATAGGTCAGCAAGTGATTTACCCTTTAAAGAAACTTTGCTATCACTTCAAGAACTTTATGTGCACCTGAAAGTCTTATTACCTATTCATGGTTTCTCATGGAACCCTCAAATCCAACAAATAACCTTGCTAAAACCCATTTTTTAAGAGTGTTGTGAACAGCTGATTTAGCAAGCTATCCAGTAGGTAACATCTGCTAAATGACAAAAATGTAAATTTAACATTTACAGAAACATAGAAAGGCCAATTGGATTGTCTACTTTAATTTTGATCCAGCCTTTCCTGAACCATCAGGCATTAACAGTATTTCAGCTTCCCTCATTTACAGTGGTACATGTAAGTAGAGGCACTGATATTCCCCAGCCTTCCATGAGAAGAGTTCCTGTCCTTAGGGGCTCCAATATTGTCATATCATTGGTGGATGATGTCTATATACATGCACAAAAGTTGTGTCATGGTCAGGTTTTAATATCCATTTCCTGGTGGCACCATATATGATATGCTTTCATTACAATATGATTCAGTAAATTATTATAGGAGGGATATGATACACACTATCATAACATTTCTATGCATGATCAAAGCATAAGTAACACTTTCTTCTCACACAACATCCTCAGGTCATGGTTTTGTTGAGAAGGGAACAAATATTTAATCTTTCTTGGCTTTTATCAACACATGAGTTCCAGAAACATTTCACAGTCTGGATATCGTTGTGACCCAGTTGACCTGCTTCTCCCTGCTGACACAGAAGCATCTTTCTCAGGGAGATTCTTTGAAGTCGATGAAGGAAAGAGAAGGGTGTGTTTCAATTCCAGCCTTCCTTGGGGGTTAAAAGGGTGATTGAGACTTGTCCTGCTTCAAACGAAAGGGAGGTAGAAGTGTATTCGTGGTCATGGTTGGCCAACTATTAGGCATTTGGGACCAGCCTGGGATAGATGGTGCAAGGTTACAATTTTGTCAGATAGGATTAAAGGCATGATAAAATGTCAGTCTTGCAGACAGGAAGGCTGGCTGATTGACATACATATACTGTACGTCCAGCTATACCTGTTACACAGACAGACAGACTATCAAATGTTGCTCTAGTTCTACCATAGTAGACACATCAAATGGAAATCCATATTTTTCCCTTGGCCTCACAAACTCATTGGTGCTGTACTTATTATTGTTTATATCCATTAACATATAATTTTACATCTAGTAACACACTGTATGCTTCTTCAGCCTGTTAACCTCATGTCTAGGGTTGCCACCCATCCCGTATAATATGGAATCGTCCCGTATTTGACACTTAAATCTTGCGTTCCGTTTTGAATCAATACGGGACTCGATTTGTCCTGTATTTTCATAAACGTCCCATACAACACCACAGGTTTTCAACCCGTCTGCACTTGTTTGTCGTGAGGAATCCCCAAGTGTGCCATTAATTTTTTCAAAATCTTTAGTTTTTTTAGGGGGGAATTTATGCAGTGCTTAGTTCATAACGCTCTATTGCTCTCCCGTGAGGATTGCCAAAGCTGTTGTGCTGGAGACAAAATGCCTTACATCACGCGTTCAGAATCAGATCATGTTCAGCCTCTGATCTGATACGACAATGAAGCAATTACAAGCGCACACATTTATGCCTCTGAAACCGCGTCTGTTTCCGAATGTCAAGCAACCTCGCATATAAACCCACGTTAGCTACTTTCTGCCATAAGTTTTAAGTAGTTGGTTAACCATGCAAAGAAACATTTTTTTGTTAGATTGCAAACTAAAAAATGTTTAGCAACACGATTGTCCAGTAAGTATAGTTTGAATGGCATATATGGAGAATTAATGTACAAGGCAAAGATTGGATTGGATATGAAGGTAGGATGTTTTCAGTTTGCAGACCACTGCAAAAAGCAAGTTTCTCTGGTTTTACACTTGATAGGATGTGTTTGGATAAAATGAATATTTTGGGTTTATTCCATAAACTACTAAAAACATTTATCTCAAATTCTAAATAAAAATACTGTTATACAGACCATTTATTTGCAAAAAATGACAACATGTCAAAATAACAAATAAGACCTGAAATAATGCAAAGAGAGTTCATATTAATTTATAAACACAATAATAATCTGTTAACTTTGGAAGAGTTCGGGAATCAATAATTTCTTTAATAATAATAATTGTATAATAAGTTTTAAGGTATGACTTTCCACCACTGGCGCCTCGGGAAGTGGCTCCGAGGAGCGGGGGCCATCCTTTATTTTTTTGCCTGGAAGGTGGCAACCCTACTAATGACCTGACACTGATCTTCTGATAAAGACTTTATCATTAGGAAATTCAGTTGACCTGTTCCAAAACTTTAATGGAACAATTCTTAGCATACCTTAGTCCTACAACATATTCTAATCATCTAAGCAACTGTTGTGTCTTTGTCTGACAGTTCAAATAACTAATAAGCATGAATTGCAAGAAAAGAGCGAAGGCCACTGACCTGGTGTAGAGTGAAAAAGAGGTACTCAGCGGACAACATGGTAAGGCTAGAACACTGCAAAGGTTAGAGTAGAAATTAACTTGAAAAAAGTCCAAGGCACTTTCTAGCATAACTATGAAAAAACTTTATTAAAGTGGCATAAACAAAGTTCAAAACACACCTACACATTTCAGGTCACAGGCCTTCGTCAGGGTGCAGGAATGGACTGATTTAAAACACTTGGGTTTTTTCTAAAGAGAAAGTCACTGACAATGCATTCAGGTTTCAAGGTATGGCGATTAATGCCAAGTGTTTAAAATCACTTCAGAAAGAAGGCAAAGCTATTGGAAAGGGACAACTTGTTAAAACGTCATCAAAGACTACCAAAGTCAAACAAAATCTACTTTGTAACGCAACACAGCAGAGTCAAGTCAAATAAAACACATTATTAAACAGAATCGGGGCATCCTGGAGGGTGATCCATCATTACAAATTGTCTTTAATGAGGCACCAAAATTTGCATTCAGACGGGCACCCACCTTACGGGACAAACTGGTACGCAGTCACCTCACTCCCCTAGTCAACACCAATTGGAGACCCTTAACCAACTTTGACATTAATGTACCTTGCTATTAGTATGTGGTTAGTGCATTTGCCTATTACTCTATCTCTCTACTGAGCAATACCTCTCATGTCATATTTGTACAATAAGTGTACACTCACCTAAAAGATTATTAGGAACACCCGTTCAATTTCTCCTTAACGCAATGATCAACTCAACCAATCACATGGCAGTTGCTTCAATGCATTTAGGGGTGTGGTCCTGGTCAAGACAATCTCCTGAACTCCAAACTGAATGTCAGAATGGGAAAAAAAAGGTGATTTAAGCAATTTTGAGCGTGGCATGGTTGTTGGTGCCAGACGGGCAGGTCTGAGTATTTCACAATCTGCTCAGTTACTGGGATTTTCACGCACAATCATTTCTAGGGTTTACAAAGAATGGTGTGAAAAAAGAAAAACATCCAGTATGCGGCAGTCCTATGGGCGAAAATGCCTTGTTGATGCTAGAGGTCAGAGGAGAATGGGCCGACTGCTTCAAGCTGATAGAAGGGCAACTTTGACTGAAATAACCACTCGGTACAAACCGATTTGTGAAGCCACAACACGCACAACCTTGAGGCAGATGGGCTACAACAGCAGAAGACCCCATCGGGTACCACTCATCTCCACTACAAATAGGAAAAAAACAGAATGAGAACATGGTGTAAACAGAATGAGAACATGGATCCATCATGCCTTGTTACCACTGTGCAGGCTGGTGGTGGTAATGTAATGGTGTGGGGGATGTTTTCTTGGCACACTTTAGGCCCCTTAGTGCCAATTGGGCATTGTTTAAATGCCACAGCCTACCTGAGCATTGTTTCTGACCATGTCCATCCCTTTATGGCCACCATGTACCCATCCTCTGACGGCTACTTCCAGTAGGATAATGCACCATGTCACAAAGCTTGAATATGACAATGAGTTCACTGTACTAAAATGCCCCCCATAGTCATTAGATCTCAACCCAATAGAGCATCTTTTGGAATGGGAGCTTTGTGCCCTGGATGTGCATCCCACAAATCTCCATCAACTGCAAGATGCTATCCTATCTATATGGGCCAACATTTCTAAAGAATGCTTTCAGCACCTTGTTGAATCAATGCCACGTAGAATTAAGTTAGTTCTGAAGGCGAAAGGGGGTCAAACACAGTATTAGTATGGTGTTCCTAATAGTCCTTTAGGTTAGTGTATGTTGCTCCTAGATATTTGTTATGTTTATAATTGTTTAATCTGGTCCCAGATTCGTTTTCCTTTTGTTTCCTATTTTCTTTTTTTTCTTTCTTTTTCTTTTCTATTTTTCATTTTCGTTTTTCCTTAATATGATTGGTTGATCGGGTCACTCTCATTCTATTAATTTCACCTGTTAATCATGCAAATTGTTGCACCCTGACGAAAGCCTCTGAGCTAAAATGTGTAGGTGTGCATTTTTAACTTTATCTAGGCCACTTTAATAAAGCTTTTTCATACAGTAGTTACGCGAGACAGTGCCTTGGACTTTTTTAAGATCATTTCTACTTCAACTTTTGCAGTAACTAATAAGCACTTCTCTTAACACAGAGGTGAAACTGAGTGTAATGTGCCTTTACAGAGACATTAAGCTGTGTAGATAAATAACAAAAAATGAACATCTGTTATACAAACAAAACACAAAACAATCACAAAGAACACAATAAAAAAAACATGTCTGAAGAGCCAAAGAGAGACAATGTCAGTGGATTTCAAGATTGTCACACAAGGAAAGTGCTGAACAACTAAAAGAAAGCTACAAAATGCAGTGGAGATCAAAGGGATTTCTAATGCTAGCATCTTTTTTTCCAGGTCTGGTAATCAGTATCCCTGTAAGTGGCAGGGGCTTGAATCTTACATTGTGTTTCTCCCAATTTGTTTTTCCCAGCCAACATAGCCCAAAGCCAACATCTTGTAAATGGAGATTAAAAGGTTCATTTTAGTTGTTACCTTTGCCTTAATACTTTCAGATGAATAGCCTGTGGCTTAATAGTCATAGCGCATATGGCTATATATAACTGTACACTTTAATGCTGTCTAACTATGCTGTATATAGCAGGCAAAACCAACCACCATTTCAAAAGGTGTTAGCTGACATGTCTAATTGGGCGGATGCCAGAGACATTTTCAACATTTTTCATTCTAGAATTGCACCTGGCATATCCTTACTCTTAGTAGTATATTGAGAACCAGGCTGATTTCCAAAAATGACATAAAAATATGCAGTTCTTACAGATATTATGTCGAAGTGACCTTGACAATGAGTTTACATGTACTGTACGTAATATTGATCAGTACAATGAGGGAAAGATGAAGCCTTCCATTTGATATATCAGAGAAAATATTATTCTATTGATAATGCAAAGTAGAAGGCATGTTGTAGTAGAAAACAGCACACTTTGTCATCATGTTCACTTATTTGTATTGTTTGTATTGTCTCTCTGTGGACTTCATAAACTAGAGACAGATTTAGTGACACCACCTCCCCAAAAGAAACATGGCTGTGGCTAATTGTACTTTTGTGTGACCAGAATATTCTTGCTCAGAAAAGGTGTGTTAGGCATAGGGTTTAATTATGTGATTCATCGTTGAGCTGGGTCTTTGCTCATTGTGTGGCAATAGCCACTAAACTGAATGGATTTGTTTATCATTTCTGTTCAGTTGGGTTCACTTTAAATGGAACATTGGCTGAGAGCCTTGGGAACATTTTCTGACACAAAAAATGGTTGCCAACCTGAACTGGATTTGGTCCAAGGATGCTGTCGGTGTGCAACATTCTCTATTCTTTTGAAACCAGGCAAAACATATACATGGAGCACAGCTGGAAAAAAGGATACTGATTAATTATCTGGGGGCAGTAACTTCAAATAGACACAGACTGAAAAATACATATATTTGTTAGCATTTACTCTATGTAAGTATATGCTACAAGCTTGTCACACCTATTTTTGGGCAGTTTCTCCCATTTTCCTTTATAGGGCCCCTCAAGCTCCATCAGGTGGGAAGGGAAGTCCACTCTTTTGTCTTGGCTGTGTGCTTAGGGTTGTTGTCCTGTTGGGGACCTTTGACCCATTCTGAGGTCCAGAGTGCTTTGTAGCAGGTTTTTAGCAAGGATGTCTCTGTACATTGCTGCATTCATCTTTCCTTCGACTCGATCCTGACTAGTCTCCCAGTTCCTGCCACTGAAAAACATACCCACAACATGATGCTGCCACTACCATGAGTGGTGCCTGGTTTCCTCCAGACATGATGCTTGCCATTCATGCCATAGAGTTCAATCTTTATTTCATCAGACCAGAAAATTGTTTTTGTT
This sequence comes from Umbra pygmaea, assembly GCA_016801145.1. Lineage (NCBI taxonomy): Eukaryota > Metazoa > Chordata > Actinopteri > Esociformes > Umbridae > Umbra > Umbra pygmaea. The sequence continues at coordinate 12,226 of JACXGM010016534.1, read as the reverse complement.
TCTCATGGTCTGGCAGTCCTTCAGGTGCCTTTTGGCAAACTCCAGACAGGCTCTCATGTGCCTTTTACTAAGGAGTGGCTTCCATCTGGCCACTCTATCATACAGTCCTGATTGGTGTGAGTGCTGCAAAGATGGTTGTTCTTCTGAAAGGTTCTCCTCTCTCCACAGAAAAATGCAGGAGCTCTGTCAGAGTGACCGTCCGGTTTTTGGTCACTTCCCTGACTAAGGCCCTTCAAACACACTTTCATATTGTCATTATAGGTATTGTTTGTAGAATTTTGAGGGAAATAATTAATTTCATCTATTTCGGAATAAGGGTGTTACAAAAAAGTGAAGTGCTGTGAATACCTTCTGGATGCAAGGTGTATTTTTAGGGTCAAAGTTATATATTGAGGTACTATACCTTACGATGGGGGATGACTACCGCAATTGTAGGGCTTGCACTCTCCTTGAGTTCAGTTTACCTCCAATCGTCCAACTCGACCACCCACTGATAGCGTCTAACGTCTAGTAAATGCAGTGAATTAATCGCTATGAGAATCCAGATGAAAGTTGCTACATCTGAGCCAATCAGAAAATGGGGGTCCACATAAAGGAGAACATCCTAGAAGATGAAGAAAGATGAGTGTGATGGTCAACCCCTCAGAGGAGCGCCAGTTGTCTCCCTTTCGTTTGTAGTCAATAGCTACATAATGTTTTCTACCTTAGTAAACATCACTTTGGGAGGGAAGGCTGCTGATTAATACAGAAAAGAGGAGATGTGAAGTGTTGGGCAAAAAACCCTCAGATTGTTTTTCAAAAGACAAACATATGAGGTCTATTTATGGTTAGTGATTTGTACCACCAAGTACAGGCTAAGTGAGCACAGCCTTGCCAATAAGAATGGAGGACATATGAAGACCTGGCTCCCTGTAGAGAAAAGGCTGTGCCATCACTGCACCACAGCAGGTTCAGAAACAGCAGCTATTCCTACCAAAATGTAAAAACATGTAAAAGCATCAGAGAAAGTATTTGAAGAAATACTTCAAGGTTTCAAAGACTTCTGTGATGAAGATAGGCTACCTGTCCTTTTGGGGGAGGACGCAAAGACGCCCTTGCATTTTGAAATCAGATGAATGGAGGTGACTGCTAAATATCAGTATCTATCATTTCCCACTGATAATGCGCTGCACCATTGCCTGACATGATTTATTCTAGATCCCTGTGTGGGTATATCTTCATGAGGTGATGTCTCATTCGGAATGCCTCAGCGACAGTGGAGGAGATGGAGAATGTACCGTATATCCAGACCAGAGTGGAGGGCGAAGGCACCTAAGCAGCGAAAGATCGCATTGGTCCTGGAATCCACAGGCTACTGGCTGTCACTCTTGCACTGTGTCTGGGCACTGAAAAATAGCAGAAATCACCACAATTAACAGACCCGATAGATGAACATTGCACTTAGCCTATGTCTTGCACTCTCTGCACTGACAATAAGATTGAATCTAATATCCAGGTTAGAATGTGCACATGAAAACGTAGAGGTGTAAAAAGTACAAGTACTCGCTGGGTTCACCTGTGTAATAATCCATGTTGATGAGAGAAGGAGCTGAGACAAACGCAAAGGTATGGAGATAAATGAAAGGAGTTAATATGCAAAAACACACGCAAAATCAAAAGGACATTGTTGGGTCATAACATAAAGGAGTTAATATGCAAAAACACACGCAAAATCAAAAGGACATTGTTGGGTCATAACATAAAGGAGTTAATATGCAAAAACACACGCAAAATCAAAAGGACATTGTTGGGTCATAACATAAAGGAGTTAATATGCAAAAACACACGCAAAATCAAAAGGACATTGTTGGGTCATAACATATTTCAAGGTCAATCTAACAACATGAGTGGATGCAGCTGAGTAGTAATTGATAGTGACCTATAGGTGGAACAGAGATGTGATGAAGTTGTGGGCAACAGATACTGTACCTGACACAGAACATACATGGGGGGGGGTATTTTTTTATTTTTATTTAACCTTTATTTAACCAGGTAAGTTGACTAAGAACAATTTCTTATTTACAGCAACGACCTGATATCACATGCGCCTACTCCAACTCACCAGGAGTTGACAACCTATTTTGGGAACTGTCCATCAGTAGTAATCGCAATTAGTCATTTATTACTTTAAATTATTTATTTCATAGATCACTGGTTAGTTTTGAACTACCTTTACCTGCTCAGTTTGGTCTTAATGGAAATTAAACCCAGAATAGTAGTTTAACTTTTTAGTTTTTACAACTCTGTCTTTCAAAACTTGGTAGATTGATATGAAGGTGTTCGGGACAATTCCACAAATTGTAGACAGCAGAACATGGAACAGATGGTATAGGCAACTGCAACTTTACCCTGCAAATATAGAATCAAGTTACCTTAACCACAACAGGATTTGCATGTTTCGCTATATTACGGTTTTGCACATTCCAACAGAGCAATTTACCTGATGTAGTCTTTATTGGATTTGATTAATATTTGTTCTAAGTGCATTGCTAGGCTTTAAACTATAACATATTTAAAGAAGGCAAATAATTACAATTTATCATTTCAATGTAGCCTAAAGTTTATTCCGAAACTTTTTTGATATTAGCTTACCTGTTGCCAAGAATCACAGCATTATCATTAGTTGCTCTTTCTGAAGTTTATGAAGTTGGTATTTTGGCTGAACAGTATGTTTTTTGTTACAGTTTGTCTCCTGTTTATATTCTCCAAATGGTCATTCAGCGTGTCTTTATCAGAAACTTAACAACAAGAAGGACGTACATCTGCCATCTACTGGTCAGTTGCAAGCACAAATGTTATATTCGGTAGTGTCATGGAGACATGATATGTTTCAAATCGTAAGCCCCAAGGCGGGAAGAAGATACCTCCATGTTAGGGTTTAATTGCTCTGGCAACCACTGACTAATCGCTACAATGTGTATTCGACTTAAGGCATGCTGATACTTAAGGCACCCTGATTCTAATGTTTCTGTTGTCATGTTGAAGAGCTCCCAAAACCATGGAACATGCCTCAGGAACACGTGGCTTGATGACTCCTTCCTGTCTCTGTCTTGTCTCTACCTCCATGTGCTGGGGCAAGGCACTTAACCCTGAGTTACTCCAGGGCGATGTCTGTGTACCCCTCTGGAGAAGAGTGTCTGCTAAATGACTAAAATGCAAATTGCAGTACTCATTTTTAGGCCACTGATGTTAATATAATGTTATGTATTCCATTATTTTGTCAACCCACTGTAAGTAAACCATATAAACATGATCAAACATCTTAGCAGCTGATGTAATAGGTTGAAAAAATAGATTTAATTAGCTTAGAAAAAAAGAGTTATTTACTTTAATTAATTTATAAATTAATGTATTTTTGTTTTACCTGGCTCTTAAATGGAACATCGTTAGTGTCATTCCCTCAGAGTATATTTTAGGCAGCAGTTCAAATACTGGTTACATTAATGACAATGCCCAACAATGCCCAGGGTTTTCACAGCAGAGGTTCAAATTGCCTCAGCAAATATTACTACTATTAACTGCACCATTTATATTTTTCATTTAAGAAGAAAAGGATTGATGGCCATGTGATATAAAATATAGTAGGGAAAATCATTTTATGTTCCACTAAAATGGCATCAATTGGAATGATATAAAACAACATTTTACACTGCTCTTTTCAAATCAAAGTACTGTACACAATATTTGCCAGGAAACGTCAGGGTTGTATAAATAATTGGATGAGTAGACCTTGAAAGAGCTGCACAGGTGTCTTGCCAAGACAAAGTTTAGGGTAACACTTTATCTTGAGAGTCCAAAAAGTGTATCTGTAGATGCTCTACAGATTATCTGCAGACTATCAACAACATTTTAAAAAACTATCTACCAACCCGAACCCTAATCCTAACCTTAATACTTCCCCTAATGTTAAGTCTAAACTTAACCATTACCCTAAAACATATTCTAAACTTACCCCTACCCTTAAACTACACAATTAGTTGCTTATCAACAGATAGTTGTTTGTTGATAGTGATATCATCAACATATTATAAACAAGCTATCTGTAGAGCACCTACAGTTGTAATTTCGGACTCTCCAAATAAATACTTAGCAAGTTTAGCAACAAAATGATTTCCAGTTTCCGAACATTAAAATATTGACAAAAATCTGGCTGAATTTTGTAATTACCTGTCAATTATTTTCCTAATTATTTTTTCAAGGCAAATTTCAATAATTTTCCTTCAAAAAAGGGGAGAGGAACTGAAGTTGTCCATTTTCCATGTGTTTTTTACAAATTAGAAAATAATTAATATATTTTATCTCGTCCTCACAGTTTGTTTTGTAGCCATATTCTAGAACAAAGTGTGACAATAAAACAATGTGATAGCAATCGGTGGTCCAAGTGAATGTTTATTAATCCTGCAGAGGACCCAAAGATTGACAGTTACCCCAGGATGAAAACATTTATAATTCACAACTGTACACTGTCTACTAGAGCACATCTTACTCTTAATGTAGCCAATGTTAAAAAGTGAGTTTAGAAAAGGACACTTACCATAAGTGGCTTATAAATAATTTGTTACCAAAGAGTCTGATGGGAAGGATGATTATACTTCTAATGTTGTGTCTGAAGGGAGGGACAATTAGGTCCTTAATTAGATTACAGTGGCAAGTGTTGAAGGGGCCACAGCTTGCCAATCAGATAACAGAGCAGTACCATAGCTGTTTTTCAGTAATACAGTGTGGATTGAGTTAGAATAGTCAACACAGAGTGTAGTAAGGTGTAGTGAATGTGTTTCACTAATATATGCTAATAGTAAAATGTGCTGCTAAAATGGAAAAATATTGAAATAATTTGGCATATAATGTAGTTTACGTTTTCAAATTACTGTAGTTCACTGAGAATGTGATTGAGGAGAATTTCTGAGATGTATGATTACAGTCAGTATACATAGTTTTGGCTCTACATACATTTACAAACATTCTCAAACAAATGATCATATTGAGAAATCTCACACATTGCTTGGAACTGTATAGTTTTATAGTCTTTATCGTTTGCACTGGTTTGTAGTTACAGTATGATTGATAAATGAAGCACCAGAAAATGTTGTTTTAATTCTGTCTATTTTATCTGGTAAAAAACAAAGTACATAAGTGGAAAACAACTATCAGCATTTTCCACAAGCTAAAGGAATCAGGTTGCAAAGACGCCCCCTCCTGGAGGGCTGAACTCAGTGCTTCAGGCCACAGACTCCATTTTGTATGTGTAGTATTTATCCGGATTCAATGTCCCACATCCCCATTTCACGGTTCGATAACTTTAGTTTGTCAGACAAACACACCAGTTCATAATCATTCATCATCTCTTGTTATATTTGTTCCGGTTTGTGGGTATCTCTTTGATCTTCATATTTACATGGAGATGTGAGTAGCTGGGTTGTTGTATTAATAGTATTTTCTGACTATTAAGTTTTTTGTTTTCAAAGAGTGTTTCGTGATTAAACATTTGTCTCTATATTCCTTGCAACACTAGGAACTTCGAAAAACGTGAGCATAAATGCTTTATTCTTACATTGAAAGTAAACTCTAACAAATTAATCATTAGAAAAATCTTAGATGATTTCTTGTAACAAACTATATTTACATGACTTGGTGGGTGATGACAAACAGTAACTTATCATAATATTGTTTGAGACACCTTGAGAATTGGAATTTATTAACTTATTAAGTGTGCACTGATAATACAATATGAAAATTATACATTATACTGTATATAATCTGTTTTAAAAAGTCAAAATAAAAGATTAAAAAAGAACAATACAATACAAGACTTTTAGTATAAACTTATACAAAATACAACAATAAACAATCCTCAGGAAGTTTCTGTGTTTAATCAGGTTGTGACAAGAGGAAGTCCATCATAAATGGTCTCGCTCGTTTAAAATGAATATATTTTCTCTGGAAATTGGATTGTCTGTTCCGATTTCAGCATATGTCGGCTGACACTGGATAGATCGGTCCTGGCCCAGAGCAAAGTCAAGGTTGTTGACTGGTAGGGCAAATGTCCTGTAAGAGGTCATGCAAAATTGACCCCACTGGAAAAGCCTGTGTATTGCCAAACATTTCACTTGTACAGGTGGCAGGGAATGAGAAAGCGCAACTTTTAAATGGCTGAACAGCGGACATGGTTGTTGTTGTTGACAGGTGAAGTGAACAAGTTTGTTTTGTCACCAGTGGTATTGCTGTCAGGCTCTGAGACAAGCTGTCCATGAAACCCAGGGAGGCAAAGCTCTCAGAGCCTTCCATCACAGCACAGCTCTCTCAGTGTGACATGTTTACATGGAACAATAGAAGGAGCACAGACATATCGGAAACGTTTTAATTTAACGAGCACCTAACAGAAGTTCTTCTACTGCGTAACAATGCAGTTGATAAACATAATTGGAGGAAAATGCCTTGATTGACATCAGCGTTTAAAGAGTCATCATCATTATTGTCAGCATTGTCATTGTCTAATCTATGGCACTAATTAATAAGCTTGAGCTTGAGTTGACAGAATAATTCTCAGACATCTGGGATACGTGCAACGTTTTTCGATTTTAACCGTCAACGTTGCTTACCTCGGGATGCAAACAGTAGTTAACAATGACTGCTAATATCCCATCAGGCTGTTTCTTTGTTTGTTTACTCTGGCCACTTATTTGAGGAACAATGCCAGCCTAATTGTTCACTGTCTGAACACACAATTTACTGATTCCTTCGTATAAGTGTTTGCATATGTTGCTTTTCTGAGATTAATGTGTATTATTCAGATAATTTGACATGTAAAATGACTGAATGCTAATGTAATCATTATACCATATTTTACAGAAAATGCAATGACTTTGCATCACAACGGCAAAATTGCAATGTGTTGAGAGAAAACTGGTGACGTCAAAGATTTTTTTTCTCACCTTTGTGTTCTCATCAGTGTATTATTAAATCAGTGTGATATGTTCCAATTATTTCAAAGCACATTTTTTTCTCACCTCTCTCACACTTACTCGAGGGAGCTCTCATAAAACAAGCAACGATCAATACAACTTCAGCTCACTTGAAAATGTTGTTGTCCTCAAACAGTGCCCCTACATTAATGTCATGTGCTCGATTAGTCCTAGTGCCCAATGTGCTAATATTTTGCTCACTGATAAGAGGGAACACATTGATCACAAACTCAATCGTTTTCATAAATGTTAGAGGTGCTGATATATTACTTTTTCCATGTATAGTTTGGAACCAACTGCAATCAACGTCTAATGGGTCTACCAATAATGCTTTCATATACGATACTTAAGCTTTCCATACTCATTGAAATATATTTTGACCACATACCACTCATTTTAAATCACTTGTTGTTATCAAGAATACAGATCTCTCATGATATTTCAAAACAATGGTTCAGTGCCCCTGTAGTGATATATTTCCTATTTATTTCATAATATATCATATTTAAAAATAGAAGTGAGGCAATTTCCAACTGTGTATAGATCCCTGTTTGTATATACTTAGACACCACATTTGGTTAAGGGATTAATCATGTAGTTACATAGACTTCATAATCCCTATGAATTCATTTTTGTAGGATCTCGATGCACCTTGGAAAGATTTGACTTTTAAAATGTATTACTTTGTTGTGTAGAATAAACACCACCAGTAGCATGGGGTGATTATCAATCACTTCCCAAAGGCACTGCTACCTTCTGTATGAATAATTTTGCCCTCTCAAAATAAATTTTGCACCCAAACAGTTTGAGTACATTTGTTAAGTCTGAGCAGCTAGACAGAGGCAGACATTATTCATATTTCCATCGAAAACAATTTTAAAGGGAAATGGCAGGACAAGCTTATTATTTATATCTTAGTAGGCAACTTTAAACAATGTACAGGGCAGCTAGCTAATTGTAGGATGTTAGCAAGAAAACCAATTGGCATCAATGACATAGAACAACATTTTCTGCTGTTTCAAGTAATACAACTTAAAAGCTGGCCCACTGTCGGGGTACGCATGGTGTAGTGGGCTAGGTATCTGCGTTACAGGATAGTGGTTCAAGCCTGACTATGGCTTCCCAACTTTGCTCAGACCCCAGCATGAGGCAACGTAAAATGGCACATCCTGGGATTTGGGATAGATAAGTTGGGCTATAAGTCGCTCTACAGCAACTCCTTGTGTGCAGATCGGGTCCCTGTAAATTAAATTCATACTTTGCACTCACGTGATTACCATAGATACCTGGAGGGCAATAAACGCCGATAAAATGGTGACGAACAGTGACCAGTCAGAGGAATTGCGGCCTGGATTTACTACAATCAATCAACCAAATGTTAACATTAGTTATCATCAAAAGATTAACATACTCGGAACGATATGTATGTGATCCATACACGGTAACTGCTAATGATTTTATTTTATTTTTATTTGAAGCTTGCAAAGTCTCTACCAGACTTGGAGTTGAGATATTTACATCTATTGGGAATCCGTCACCTTACTGTACACCGCAAAAAAATGAAAGCCTACACAAGTACGGATACTAGCTAAGTTTTTTCAAGAGTAAAGGGGTTAACAATGCTGTCGTAGCTGAAAAACAGGAATATCTTTATAATCAAAGCAAAGGTGTTACTAGTTAGCTAGCTTCCCACTAACTAATCTGTTCCATTTTATGATGAAGTCTTCATCTGAATACGTACACCCTGCCTACGCTAAAATGTCCCGGTTTACGCCAACCACTATGAAATTGTCCCGACTGTCAGCGATTACATAGCCGACGTGGTCTTATTATAGCCCGATCATTAACAAAACCAATGTAGAAAGACTAATAAAGCGTGTGTGTGCGTGTCAAGTCACTTCTCTATCAAATTAGATTACATGTGTGTGTTTTTGGTTAGAATAAGCACACTGGTAACAATTTACCGTAAGGGTACATGCATTATCATGAATTCATGCATGAATGAATTGATGTATGTGTTATTTTACTACTCTCTGGCATGTCGTTTTCACCTTAAAACACAAATTTTCGTATGGTAAAACTTGTGTTGTCACCTAGCTTACTAGGTTTTGATAGTAGGAGAATGATTTTCTTGCCCGCCAGCCAGTAGTTGTGACTTCACGTGCAAAGTATGAATTGCAGAAGTATAGTTGGGGAGTGTAATCACCCCGTACATGAGCTGACTAAAGGCTTCTGTGTTGGAGGAGCACTGTGAAAATAATCAGCTGGCATGGTGACATGGTTAGATGAACCAAACAAGCATCCCTCACCATTCCGCATCTATCCAAGGAAATTCTGAGCTGCCGACAAGGCAGGTTCAGGGTGAATTTGACAAGACCAATTGGGAGGGGAAAAAGTCCACTGTAATTGGATTGGTACTCTCTACTAAATAATAACATTTAGTTTGGTTAGTCAGGCTTATTTTCAGTGACTTCCGTTCCATAAAGCTAACTGAAAATAGTACAAACTCAGTTACCCTGGCAACTTATGCTGGGAAACTAACCTGGTCCAGGGCAGGCTAAGTGTCAGGCTAAGCCTAGATTGTTAAGGTGGTGGATGAGGTAGCGATCATATGCAGGGCATTTCCAAGAGAACGTACTGTCAGGGACAGGGCAGACCCGTTGGCTTTTTCTGACAACTACCTGCTTGAGCGGTATGGATTCGAGGGAAGGGATAGCATATATATTTGTAGATTACATTGTAGTTTTATGTGCTGTGCTACATAAAATTGCCTGTCTGGGGAGAGAGAGGCAACCAAGGATGGTTGTAGAGGAAGACTGGAGTATTGAAGCCGTTTTCGAGGACAATGAAAAAGGCACGGTCATAAGTGACATTCTGGGGTGAACATATGTCCTCTTTTCCCCGGACATGTCCTCTTTGATTACTGTTGTTTCAGCAACACTAGCAACACAGAGTTTTTTTCATAGTCGAATGCAGATTTATTTTCTTCAAAATAATAGCGCTCATTCCAATGCATGAAAATATCGTTGTAAATTCATTTTAATGCTAGTGGATTATAATCGAAAACAATTGTGTTATGTGTTTAAGGAACTATTAAAATAGTTTGAAAAATGCAGTACACTAAATTTTATGAATATACTGTCTCATATAAACTAAACTATTCATTGTGCCAAAACCTGTGCTATGGATAAATGTTCAATAGGATGTCCATCCATCCATTTTCGTCCGCTTATCCGGGATCGGGTCACGGGGGTAGCAGCTCCAGCAGGGGACCCCAAACTTACTTTTCCCAAGCCACATTAACCAGCTCCGACTGGGGGATCCCGAGGCGTTCCCAGGCCAGGTTTGAGATATAATCCCGCCACCTAGTCCTGGGTCTTCCCCGAGGCCTCCTCCCAGCTGGACATGCCTGGAACACCTCCCTAGGGAGGCGCCCAGGGGGCATCCTTACCAGATGCCCAAACCACCTCAACTCCTTTCGACACAAAGGAGCAGCGGCTCTACTCTGAGATCCTCATGGATGACTGAGCTTCTCACCCTCTCTAAGGGAGACGCCCGCCACCCTCCTGAGGAAACCCATTTTGGCCGCTTGTACCCTGGATCTCGTTCTTTCGTTCATGACCCAGCCTTCAATAGGATGTGTTTAATCCAAATATAGTCTAAATCCCTCGGGTACTTGAGGCAGTATAGCCAAAAACATTGATTTGATTATAATTCACCAGCTTTACAATGAATTTACAATGATTATTTCATGCACTGCAATGGGCGCTATTATTTTAAAACAAAAATGTAATTTTTTCTTCACTTAAACTACTGCTGTCAAAGTTAGTAATTATTCTCTCTCTCACACACACACACACACACACACACACACACACACACACACACACACACACACACACACACACACACACACACACACACACACACACACACACACGTCAATGTATTGTGACAAATATTTTATTTCTCTTTCATTGATTATAGTAATGTACATTTCCAATTATTTGCTACATACACATTTAGACGATCAGCAATTTCTTGCCAGCCTTTCTCTTGTTTGATTAATTGCTGCGGTATTCCTTTTTTCGTAATCATATGTTTTGAAAAGCAAACGCTGCTCAGTCGCGGTGAATATTGCTCGTTCTTTCCCCTTATTTGCCATGGTAAATTGATGAATCTATGCTTCACTATCAGGGCTTCTTAACAGTGGCGTGCACGCGCTATTAGCTAGACTATTTGAACTTGGTTTGAATTAGTGAGATCACATGAGCTTCAACTTAACGTTATGGAACCGATTTGAGCGAAGCTGCTTAGTTCGGTTCATTCAAGTATAATTTAGGACTTTAATCTTCGCTTTTCTAAGCGGCCTCTATGTAATACCCCCCTGGCTGTTAATTCAATCTAAGCCTTACCCAAACCCTAACCGTAACCACTCAGAAACCTTGCTGTTAACTCCATGTAACATGTATTACGTTGTAATGTATGTTTGTAAACATGGTGACAGTCAGGAAAAAAAGGTACAAAATCTCTGGGATGTGAGTCACATGTTAATACAATGTTTATCATTTGATTCCGTGAAGCTGCCACAGATTTAGAAGGTAAAGGTACAATATGTCGATTTGGTTGCTAGGGGTCTCTCAATCAAAACAAATTCATTATTATGCCAGCAATGCAAACTCTGATTTTTGTTTTTCTCAAAACAATAGCGCTCATTTTACTTCAATGCAATAATCATTGTTAATTCATTATAAAGCTAGTGAATTGTAACCAAATGCATTTGTATTGTTTGTAAAGAAACAATAAGAGCATGTGATAGCAAACAATAATGATTGAACATGTTTTTACAGTTTTTTCCGATTGCTAAAACACAAAAAGTGAATGCTCAGACCAAAGCGTCGAAACCGTAACGTTTGCATGCATTTGGTACACTCAGGCACCAAATGAATAAACACAATGTCGGCATGGCACCGTAAACAATACTGTAACACACGGTGCAAAACACTACACACATTGTGCACTTTGTGCCAATGATGAAACACTCTGCAGTCAGCACGTCCATTCAATAGTTAAAACACACATGACATTAGCAACACTCCCGCACACATCGTAAAACACTTAACCCGTAACTGAACACCAATCAGTCACTATATAATTCAGGTATGAGCACCTGTCGTGAGACAATCGTGAATATGGAGAATGAAGGAGAGAGGAGAACGAGGAAG